>CM062808.1:682897780-683127780 GCA_031772625.1 Pinus tabuliformis | reverse complement strand
CTACGAATTTCCTTAGCAATAATAAACCAAATGAACATCCACTAGGATGTTTTACCCACCATTCATCTTGCAATACGTGTCCCATGACCTTGGTCTTATATACATTTTACATGATTTTTTAACCAGCGTTGCTACAAACCCCTCCCACTTGGGGGAACACCATCCTCAGTTTTCAATGACACCTACAACCAAGAAGACTGCTGTAAGAACAACATACAACCCATGGAGCTTTATAACTTAGCTCACTGTAGTATTTAAAATGATCACTGCTATGCTACAGAGTCCCTCAGGCAATCTGGTCACCCCCTTCAGTGAAGTCACACACCTTCCAAGTTCCACTAGAACCCCTGTCCCAGGAATTCCATCCCTCGGTAAGGTTTCCTCACATCGGAAGGTCCAAAAACCAAGGCATATCCAGCATAAAACCATCATACTGCTCATAACAAGTTCATGGAAATCAATGAACACTTTTGGGTACCAATTTCCGACAATGGCCCTACTCCTGAATGCTTTACCTGTATGCTGCTACATATTCCAATTTCTTTCACTGTTGCTATTAATTCTTGTAGTCATTTTCAACCACCTAACCCGAGAATTTCCCATGCTTTCCTGTACCAAGCACGTAACTTCCCTTAGATTTAGAATAAATTGAAATAACTTCAAATCATACCTCATTGGTGGTCCGTCAATAAGGTATACTTGCAATTCTGTTCGTTTCCTGTCACAAGTCAAACTAGCATCTTTGACCAAATCATCATGTATAAACATATCACATCAGGTTATCTCAAAAGACAACCATCATAGATCAAAATCATAAATCACATGTAACCATCATAAACCAGAATCATAGATCACATGTAATCATCATAGACCAGAATCATAAATCACATGCATAATAAAACTGAATGACATACTGATATTTATCCTTCACAGATCTTTGCTTCTACCTTTGTCCTTATTCTATACACACTCTGGATTGGTTGCCACACCTGAAAAACTACCAATTCCTTCTCCTCAACCATGTTCACATACACAATGTGTGCATCACACACATACAACCACACACGACATACAACACCATGCAATACATGCACCTACACTTGACGTACAACACCATGCAATACATGCACCTACACTTGACATACAACACATACACCTACACCCAATGTATGGCACAACACAATACATATGCCTAAATCGAGTGTACACCACCACACAATACATACAACTACACCTGATGTACAACACATTACATATACGTACACAAATTACAATACAACAAATACACATGTCATGATACCACGACTACACAGTGCACATACATAGTACTGCATGCCCACAACACAACATGTATGCCATGGGCACAATACCACTTGTACACAACACCATATGCACGATTTGTACACAACATCGCATGTACACGACACCACCTGCACAATATGTACACAGTGCCATATGTACACCACACCACCTGTACAATGTGTACATAATACCACATGTACACAACACCACATGCATGACATTTACACGACACCACATGTACATAGCGCCACATGCACAACATGGACACAACACCACCTGCACATGGCACTACATGTACAACATGTACACAACACCACATGCATAGTCATGCACACAACACCGCATATCCAACATGTGCACATTATGTGTACACAACACCACATATCCAACATGTACATAACACCATCTATACCCAACACTGCATATGTAATATACACACAACACCATATATACAATAGGCATACAACATCATATGTACATAATACTACATATACAACATTACACATCATCATAGGTACAATCACTGAATATACAACATGCAAAACATATACACAACAATAGCATTGCACATCTAAAACCATACTGCCTCTACCAAGCAACCTTGCTTCCAGTGTCTCTCTGCCATCCATGCTTATCCTAGCATGCCATAAAGCACATTGTTTTCATTCCGTTGATGTATCCTTCAACGTTACCTGTCATAACATAAACATAGGCATAATACAAGCATACAATATCAATTCATATCCACATGATACTGACCTCATATATTTGTCATGACTACTCTTCCCACTTGATTCCTCATAAACCAGGAACCTCTTCATGCCATTCACCTACATAAGCAATCATTCCTCCACAAGAATGATCCCTGGTGATCTTGTGAGATAATGACATACACACATACATCTATATAAACATTAACATAAAACAATCATGATCCCTAATGACCCTGTCAGATAAAAACGTACATACATACATATATGCATATAAACATTAGCATAAAGCAATCATGATCACAACATAATTACTAGATATCATAAGGCCAAGATTAAGAGAACTTCCTTTATTCATGCACAACATGCACGATATTGAGAGAAATAATTCCCAACATAGCCAAGGCATCTGAAACCTAAAATCCATTTACTTTACCCTTTCTATTACCTTTCTCATGATTGTGCTATCACCATCCATTTACCTCATTGGACCCAACTAATCTAACTAGCTGTCATACACTTGCCTTCAACTTCCCTTATACATGCACTGAGATTCATTCGAGTCTTACATCACTTGATGAGTTTCATTCAGCTCTTCCAGAGTTCCACTAACTTTCCTCTTTTCCCAACCAATTCCCAAGACCCTCAAACATAAAAGGAAAGAAAAAGAAACAAACAAGAAACAAACTATGAAAACCAATAACAATACGATACCACAAACAAAGTGGTATGACCATGTACTAGACATAAACAAACCGCAAATCAAGTGCAAACAAATTGCAAAAGACCGAAAGCAAAATACTAACAATATGCACCATGACTCAATCCCATGGTTCCTAGTGCCTCTAAGTGAAGGCTCAACCTGAGCCTTCTTTAAGATTTTATGGCAATCTCTTTTGCCATGCAATCCCCTGCATCATACTGCCATAAACACATAACTGTCAGTGCATAAGTAAACATAACAACATACTAGTTACCTTACCTTGTCATACTAATGCCAAACATGTTACCTTGCAACTACTCACACATGTCAACCACATGTTCCAAATATCAAGAAAACCATATATATCAATTTGAAATCAACCTTTACCAAGACTAACAATCATGTCATAATCCATAGTCAACTCATAGTCATTAGACATAATGCTACAACTGTCACCTATTACAATCAAGTACATGTTAGCTATCTCAACACACATGTGTCAGTAAAACCATCTTAAAACAAGATCATTTCTTGATGCATTATTATAGACACATACTCATATCATGCGATTCATCAAACATTCAACCAACTTGCAAACATACCATGTTAAATAAATCAACTAGATGACATAATCAAATGCTCAAATATCAAATAGATGACAAATTCAAACTCATACTTTAATTTCATAACCCCAACCATATGCATAGGCTGATCCAATTTAGCATGATAAATATAACATCAGGATCTTAATGCAATAACCCTAACCATTAACTAACACATAACAACAAGAAGTTAACATATAACATGCTCATCAACAACATATAACATAATCATCAAGTTAACTGTCATAAAACAACAATAGCAATGCATAACCACAAGTTACTGTCATTCATGACTATTCGACACATGTGCGTATGACTACACTAATCAACTAGCATTTATCATACATGTAACCATAACAATAATAGAATGGCAAGCATATCAGTAGCCCTAATGCTTATAACAAACATTAACCAACATACATGCATGCCCACCATACAAACTTGTATGATGATCTACTCTTTCCGCGAAGTCCATTGTTGCAACTTCACTTTAATGATTTGCATCTCTTGCTCTATCTCAACCACAACATTAGCATCATAACATACCAATATCATCATGATGACCTAACTGCATACAATGACCGTGTGTAGAATAACCTTCACCATGAAAATGCATGCATAACAACATATAGACATCGCCATGCATAACAAATGCATACGAAACCATACACTAATGACGACACATCTCACAAAAACACCATCAACCTTCACATGGTGACATCACTATAACCATGATTAACACCATGAAAATGCAACAAGCACATGGACTACAAGCATAAGGAACACATATGCAACTGATATGTATGCATGAAAAACACATCCCGCCCATCCAGTCCAAGGGGTGAACCATTCTTCGACACCAATCTATGGTATCATATATCACCCAAAAGAAAGGAAACCAGACGCCACCCGGAGAGAACGAAATCCACTATGTTACCAATTTGTTGTATCAGATATGGCCCAAAGAGAACGCAACTCACTCCGATACTACTCAGTAACACCCTTCTCCCACATCTACCCAAGTAACTGGAAAACTGGGGTAAACATGTGACGAGAAGTTAATATGATATGATTCAAATCCCTATTTGTTAGTTAAGGAACTGAATCAATAGAACACATCACATAGACCTTCCGTATTAGCAACAGAACTCCCAGGAGCCATCCCAACCACTCATGTAACCAACCCCTGAGATCAACTGACGTTTTAGTGGATCAAACCCCTGGAAACTCCCTTGATATGGATAAGGGTCTGTCTGAGAGGCTCTAGAATCTACCACAACAAGGAAAAGGGAAATTTCTGGGACTTTTTTACCCAGTGTTGTGCTTGTGACTTCGAGATTTATGCCCCTTTTTCAGGCCCAGAGCGCAGGTCACTGCACAAAACTCAATGATAGGTTCAGAAATGAAATTTCACAACGGAACAAATATGCATTCGTAAAAACATCAAAAAGGACTAGACTAGACCCCTACTAGCCATGACAAGCATTTCATCAAACATGTCACAAACATGAAATCTACAGGTCTTAACAACAGAACTGAGCATAGCGGTCTCACACTTACCTGAAAATCACTAAGAAGCATTTATGCCTCATCATAATAATTGCATTACCATATATTAAGACATATATTCATTGTACATTTAGTGATTAACAAAAACTTGATGAGAGCCACACATTTCTGTTGTCATAAAACCCATTCACAACCAACATATAAACAACAAAATATCAAGGATATAACAGCCATATAAACCACATATAAATAAGTATATTTATCCATAACATACCAAGTAGAAAGAGATCACTTATTAATGATTTCATAGGCCGACCAAGATTGGGACTTCCAAAAACCACCTGACTATAGACTAGGTTGAGCTAAATATTTATTTCAGCCAGTCACCCTTGTGTGATATTCCAAGCATAAATGTGGGATAGCATGAAACAAATCCATCAAAACCAAACCAAGGATTCAAGAGGCCAAATCACCTCAACCCTCAACCAGTGATTCTAGCTCATGGCTGAGCATCACTAACCATCACCAAATCAATCTCTACCCAAGTTTTCCAGGGCTCCAGAGCATTTGTTCCAACATAGCTTCCAGGACTAGTAACTCAATGCACAGTTGTTGCTGGGATTCTAGAGCATTTTCCAACCAAGGCTTCTAGGACTAGTAACTTAACCCACAGCTACCACCGGGCTTCTAGAGTGTTTTTCCAACCAAGGCTTCTAGGACTAGTAACTCAAACCACCAATGGCTTCTAGAGAGTTTTTCCAACCAAGACTTCCAGGACTAGTAATTCAACCCAAGCTGTTACACGGCTTCCAGAGTGTTTGTCCAACCAAGGCTTCCAAGAGTAGTAACTCAACCCAAGTTGTTACAAGGCTTCCAGAGCATTTTTCTAACCAAGGCTTCTAGGAACTAATAACTCAACCCACAGCCAAAGGCACAAGAAAACCAACCAGAAAACAAAAGTAAAACCCACAACACCATGGCTATCTAGGAAATGGGAAGGCTGGGATAATCCACTTTCAATCTAGGAAATCCTCCATGCCAATGAAAAATCATGACTAATAAACCACATGCATATGCCAAAACTAGTGAGGAAGACATACATGCAACTCAGTACCTGCAAGAAAAACCCACTGTTGTTGCTGATCCTGATGTCCTCTTGTGATTTCTTGCTCTTCCTTTGCCTTCTTGCTCCAAGCATCCAAGTATGCCACACTCTCCAAGAGTGCTCCAAGAAAACTCCAAGTATACAAGAGTATGATATAAAGAGAATAGAATGAGAGTTCCAAAACTGAACTGACAAAAAGCTACACTAACCAAGCCTGCCCACTGATCCTTAGAAGCCTTTTTATCAATGAGGCCTCTATTTTCTTCAATTTCCATTATTTTCCTTCATTTTCCTCCTCACATGCAACCTGTGACCTTTCACCTGCCTTTTCTCCTAATTTCCATTATTTTCATAAACAAATGTGCCAAAATGCCATTTTTCCTTTCCAAAGCCTTTGCCAATTTCGTTAGCGATAATAAACCAAATGAACACCCATTAGGATGTTTTTCCCACCATTCAACTTGGAATATGTGTCCCATGACCTTGGTCTTATATATTTTTTACATGAATTTTTAACCAGGGATGTTACACTAGTGGTGGTCTTCTAAGTGGTGTTGTAGGCCCAAGTGGCTTCTACAAGCCTATTTTCCCCATATTTTTTGTTGCTACTAACAACATTGGTTATAATTTTCTCCATTCCTTTCTTTGTGACCTATAGCTTCATATTTTCTTGAGGGTGATAGGCAGTGGATGTCCTGTGCTTGATGTGGTAATGCTTCATGAGATATTCAATCAGATTTGAGGTGAATTGTGTTTCTTAATTAGTGACTAAATCTCTTGGAAAAGAAAACTTGTAGAAGATGTCCTCCCTTAGAAACTCATCCACCTTCTACTAAGTTGCCGCCTTACCTACCTTTGTTTCAACCCATTTAGTTAGGTAATCTATGCACACAATGATATAATTTTTTCTGTCATGATGGGGGATCAATAGGTCCAATGAAATCCATGCCCCACTTATCAAATGTATCTAGGGTCACTTAAGGTTGTCAGGGCATTTCATACTTAGGTGTGGGCTTACCCATCCTTTGGCACTGATCACACCTGGTGGTGTACCTCCTTGCAACTTGATGTAAAGTGGTTCAGTAGTAACCTGCTTGTAGACCTTTGAAGGTTGTCCTCTTAGTAGCAAAGTGGCCCCCACAAGGTCCATCAAGGAATTCTGGGAGGATGTCAAACACCTCCTCTTCCCTCACACACCTCCTCAGGATTTTTATCTGGTCCCAATCTGAAAAGATTTCCCCCAATCCAAGTGAATGGGGCACTTTTCTTGACAATCTTTCTTTTCTCCTTGGAGGATATATTAGGAGGGAACCTACTAGCAACCAAGTAGTTGGCTATATCAACAAACCAAGGAGAAAACACTGAGATGGAAAAGAGTTTTTCATCTGGGGAATTAATCATCTACCATCTCTTCCTTTTTTGCAGTCAGTGTTAGTCTTGACAAGAAATTTGCAACCACATTTTCTTTCCCTGGTTTGTCAATAATAGTCAAATCAAATTGTTGTAATAATAACAACCATCTATTTTTCCTGGAATTGACATCATGTTTATTCATTAAATACTAAATGCTTGCATGACCAGTGTGAACAAAAGTTTCGTAACCAGTGATTTAGTGCCTAAACTTGTTCAAAGAATGTACCACAACCAATAATTCCTTTTCAGTGACTATATAAGTCAACTCAACTTTAGAAATGTTCTTGCAGATGAAATATATATCATAATGAAATTTGCCTTCCACTTGTCCTAAGGATGCCCCTACAAATTTATCCTATGCATCTATGCATATATGGACAGGTAATACCCAGTCGGGACCCCTAAGGGTGGGTGAATTGGTCAAATTTTCTTTCAGCACTTCAAGGGTCTCTTGAAAGTTGTTTGCCCAACAAAAGTTTGAATTTTTAGCCAGTAGTCTAAACAATGGTGAAGCGAGTTTACTAAAGTCTTTAATGAACCTTCTATAATACCCATCTAATCCAAGGAAACTCCTGATATCTATTTTTTTTAGGGATAGGGACCCATTTAATGATGGGAATTTTGTTTGGGTCAACCTGTATCCCTTCCTTGGATAAACATGTATCCCTTCCTTGGATATAGAATGGGCAAGGACAATCCCTGTATTCATCAAAAAAATACATTTCTCGGTACTTAATGAAATATTCATTTCAATTCATTTCTGTAAGACCTTTCACAGATTAGACAAACCTTCCCGAAACTCACATCCATAAGGAGTGAAGTCATCCATGTATATCTCGATAGCGTCATGAACAATTTCAACAAATATACTTAGAACTTCCCTTTGGAAAGTAGTAGGGGAATTGCACAAGCTAAATAGAAGGACCCTATATGCAAAGGTACCCCAAGGACATGTGAATGTGGTCTTATCTTGGTCCTTAGGGCTGATCTGTATTTGGTTTTATCCACTAAATCCATCCAGGAAGGAGAATAATTTCTTTCGTGTAAGGGCATCTAGGACTTGGTCAATGAAGGGAAAGGGAAATTATCCTTCTTTGTAGCCTTGTTAAGTTCTCTATAGTCAACACAAATCCTCCACTTCCCATTTTTATTTGGGACTAAAATGAGAGGGGACACCCACTCACTATCTAAAATGGGGTATACGAACCTTGTATCCAGTAGCTTTTGTAACTCCTCTTTCAATATGTCCTTAAGAGATGGATTCTTTCTTCTTTAGGGTTGGGGCATAGGCTTGCATCCCTCTTTGATGTAAATATGACAAGTACAGACTGAGGGATGCACACCTTTCATCTCCTTATAATCCCAATCAAAAGCATCCAGATGTTGCCTCAACACACTACATAACTATTCTTCCTGCTTAGCTGAGAGAGAGGGGTTGATATTTAGATTTTTGGATGGGCCAATCTGCACAATCTTGACATGTGCTAGGCTAGAGTCAACAAAGCATAAATCAATTCAAGGACTATTCTTAGATTCTTTCATTAGTTCATCAACTGGTATGGCAGTGGGAGGCTGATTCTATAAGATATGGTCAATAAGGTCATCTTCATCAAGCCGCGCCCTCCTATAACAATATCTAGAGTGCAGACTGGATAAAGGGATGTCTGATAAAATTCTTCCTATTCCTCATTCTCTAAACATAAGGGTAAATCATGCTCAGTAGAAGGTTGCGAAGGAGGACACAACACAAGATGTTTTTATAAATGTCCATTCTTAATAGTCATGTTCCAAATCATGCAACTAATGTAGGCATCAACAGTGGCCAACCAAGGTCTTCCTAAGATGAGTGGATAGTCATTAAACTTAGTTTTGGGATGGAGGACTAGGAAATCAATGGGGTACTCCCAAGAGTTAATGGTGACCATCACTTTCTCAATAACTCCCTCAGGAACCACTGTGTATCTTTCTGCAAGCTGCAACACTGTAGTGGCTTTACTCAAAGCCCCTTGGAGATTGAGCTTCAACATGGTTTCCCTGGTCATTACATTGATTGAAGCCCCAAGATAAATAAAAGTATTAGGGACCATAATGCCATCAAGGTGCACATCCACTACAAGGCTACCAGGATCCAAGTAATTTGGGGAGATTACTCTTCCCAACATCAGATCAGATAGTTACCCAACAACATTGATTGTAGGGACATCCCTTCTTCTTCTCCTAGGATTTTTTAAACATTCCTCCTTAATAAGCTTGTTGTAAATGGGAACATATTTGATGGCCTAGAGAAGGGGTATCTTGACACACAAGTTCTTCAATTCTCCCAGAACTTCAACCTCTTATGGGGTGTGCTATTTAGGGTGGACCAAACTTTCAGGATAAGGAGGTGCATGGACTTAAGGGGCACTTTATTCCTTCTCTTGTTCAATCTCTTTAGGTGGAGAAGGTGGTTGATTATCTGGGAGAACCCTCCCAGACTGAAGGTTGATCTCTTGAATTTCCACATCATAAGCAGGATAGGATGTCTCCCCCCTATAAACCTATTGTTCCTACTTATTATTCGGGTTAAGATTGGGTTGAGCAGGCATTTGAGGTTTCGTAGGTGGGATATGGTAAGGGTGCTATGGTTGAGATTGAGGTGGAGGTAGAAGAGCAGGAGGTTGTGTTGTCCGAGGCCTCCACCCTTGTGAGGGGTTGCTCCATTGGGAAGATTGAGGTGGATATGGTTGGAAATGATCCAGGTGGATATTGGTGGCCACCCGCCTATTGCACTTGGACCCCTACCATTGTTTATTTTGGTTTTTTAGTTTCCTTATTTGTAGCACAATTTACTATTTTTGGCAGTTTTTTGGGTCCTGAACTTCCGGAGCCATTTTGAGGCCCTAAACGTCATTTTTTGGGAAAACTGGGGCCAACAATGGTTATAACTTGATGTTGGTCACTTGAAAGTTGTAGTCCTTGGATAGATATTTCTAATGAGGTATTGTGCACATCAAATGGAGATCGTATGCCAAAGTTACGACCATGGGAAGTTGATGTACCAATTTACCCAAACGGGACCCACAGTTTGGCGCTTCATCTCCTAGGGTTAGGTTTTTGGATGTTTAGGTTTTTCCATTATTTCTCAATAATAAATAGGCCTTTGATCCTCATTTTAACACAATTCAGAGGCATGTAGTCACCACATCGCTTCTCATCGCTCGAGCTAGTCTTATTTCCATTATGTTTGTAAGCATACTTCAATATTTGATATTAATGAAATGAAGTGTTATTTTTGCTGCATCTTTGTATTTATGGTTATATCTGTAATTTTTTGCGTTCCTGTTTAAATTTAGATCAAGAAAGGAGGGTCAATAGGCTGAGGAGGATATTGAGGAGTATAAGGCCAAGGAGGTGTGGGACACGATGGATGAGTGGAAGGGTACCAAGGATGGAAAGGTGCGTTTTGATTTGCATTGCAATGAGAATAATGTGCACCTTGCATTCCCTATTGATATGGACAGGGACCTTGAGGCCTTCTTTGGTTATTGAAACAAATTTTCTTTGACCCACCTTCTTCCCCTTGGTATACAACCTTTAGACCTGACAGAGAGGGGCATCTATCTATTGCATGGTTCTATTCACAGACAAAACAGACTTCTATGACATTCAATGGGTACTCATTCTTAGGGTGTCTCTTAGTGCATTTAGGGTAGAATATATCTAGTGCCCTTTCTGGTTCCTCTTGCTTCCTTTTAATTTTCATATTATCCATTTGTAGGGAAAAGGTATACAAAATTTCACTCTTTAAATCTTGCAACATACTTCCTATCTTATGCTTGATGGTTGTTATAGAGGGAGAGGAACCGACCAAGCCTTGGCTAGACCTACCCTTTTTCCTAGCAGCCCTAGAGGCATTCCTGAATATAGTTTTGATGTCATCACAAGGAAACTAGTAGATATATCCTCTAGAAAACATGTTGAGGGTTTCCATTATATCCTTCTTGATCCATCAGAGAAGAACTAGCTTGACTAACTTAGGATCAAGGGTGTAGTTGACCCTCCTATAATTTAGTTGGAATCTTTCCTCGTAGTCCTCTAAGGATTCATAAGGTCCAAGGGACATCCTAAAGACTTATTCCTTTGTTTCTTTGGACCTACAGTAGTCCCTATATTTTTCATTGAAGACTTGTTGCATTTGGGCCTAGGTAATGATGATGTCTCCAGGTAAAATCATAAAGCAACACAAGGCTCTATCTTTGAGGGTAGATGGAAACAAATTTAGATTTTTTTCATCAGAAGAATAATCATAGGTCCTACAGGCAAAAAAAAAATAAAAAAACATGAAGGTGTCAGGATCCTCAGAGGTTAGTCCATGGAAGTGTGGAAGGGAAACAGGGCTTATATTCTTCATTCTTGCCTCTCCATTGTTTTCTTTGATAGGGAAAATCTCATTGTTCCTATTTTCGGCCATGGTTTGGGTAGGTGAGATAGGTTCTTATTCCTCTATAGGTTATTCAAAAATTTCAGGTTGCTCACCTAAAGGGCCTTCTAACTCTCCTATAGTCAGAGAGTGAAGTGCATAGTCACCAAAGAAGAATTAAGTTTGAATACTTCAGGGGGTGGGGGTTTTTGGTAAGAATTTCCCTTGGTTATCCCTACTCCTACGAGGCATGAAAGAATTAGCTTTGTTTTTCTGAATTTTTCATTTTTTTTTTCAATATAATAAGATTGATGCAAAACATAAAAAACAAGTAAATCCTAAGTAGAAACAACACCTACTTAGACATCTCCCTGACAACGATGCCAACAAATGATGAGCCTTGGTATTGCACCAAGGATGTTGCAACTCCCAAGGGCTTCTCAACTTAAATTATCAACCTGAGTTTCGTACACACTTAGAGGTGACAGTGCTATATCCACAACATGTTAGGTTCTACTCATGTCACCCTCATTCATGAGATCATATCAAGGTTTTAGATACCACTCCTTCAACTAATTGTAGAGAGGATTTCTTGTGAAATCATAGATGAACTGATTCTAACTACAAAGGTGAAAATGCCATTCATTAAATGTTAAGTGCTAATTGAAATTGCATGAAAGAAAAACGCTAGTATATTTGTAGAAGTAAACCATGCTACTCTACTTTCACACTTAATTGAACCAATAACCTACTTGCATGCATCATTTTCCTATTCACACTTGCTTGAAAATGAGGAATCCAATCTTTAACATAACTATGAAGAAAAATACTAATTCTAATTCGATTTTATTGTCTTATGGTTGGAGTGAGGAAAGGATGGGGTTGGAGTGGTATTTGATCTGAAAATGGAATGTACTTGTTTAAGGGTGCAAGGTATCCATTTCCCATAATTTCAAATGTGAGCTATACACTCCAAGTGACCTCTGAAAATGTGAAAACTTCTTATTTCTTATATAGAGATAGACTGTAGGGGCATTCACCGGACATGTCACCTCTAAAGAGAGGATGAGTTCCAGAGGCTACCTGACCCTCTACAGGCTCTGCCTAAAGAAATAACAAAGTAAACACTTAGAAGTCTTTGACATACACATACTTGAAGTTTGATGTCTTGCGGAATAAGACAAATAACTTTCTACAGCTGAATAGGTGATTATGTGTGTATGAAAGTTATGTATATTTGCTATTTAACACTTTACATCAGTTTTGTTTAGCATATCATCTTCAGCAAATAAAGACATCCAAATGATGAAGCAGTTCACCCCTTCTGGGCTACATCTGCTAGACCAAGCCTCTCAAACTAGGCTTGTCCTCTTGTATTAAAAATGCTACAAAGGCTAATACAAGAATATGGGTGTCTCGAAAGATAGATTTGACTGTAAATAAAGAATCAGAAGATAGGAATTAGCTAAACATGCTCTTTCCCAAACACTAAACAGTGAAATTGTACCTTACACAGTACTTTCCCCAATTGGCCCTGGTGGCCCTTTAAACTTGAATGGAGAATTTTGAGGTGAAGATGACCTCAATTGGTTCTGAAACCTTTTCCATTAGACTCAGAAGGTCAAAAATAGTAACCATAGGCTTTTGAATCACCAAAAATGGATGAACATAGCCCCCAAAAAGCTCAAACACTGAAATGGCCCTGGTGGCCCTGAAAGCTTCCTTGAAGCTAAACAGTGAGAATAATGCCTCAACAGGAAAAACGAGCTATAGAAATGGATTCAGAATGCTGAAAAACTTCAGGAATGACCTTCGTTCCACATTCACTGGCTGCACATATCCCAATGCAGCTCTCAAACTGATTTGGCCCTGGTGGCTCCTGGAACTTCCACGAAGCAAAAAAACCTGCAAATGACCTCAGATGGCCGTGAAACCTATGCCAATGGCTCCAGAAGGTCGAAGGGACCCAAAATCAAAAAAAAATTCGTCCAAAAAGGACTTTCCTAGCCAAAGTTATGGCTCATTGAAGATTTCCTCCAATTTGGCCTAGAATCACTCCAGCTAACTGTAGTTAGAGTCCAGATAAGCCCGCCAATTTTGGCGCTCTGCCAATTCCGCCGCTAACTGACCGTCGGTTATCCGTTTGTCATAACTGTGCATGTGAACGGGATATCGGGCTCAGTGGTTCTGCATAGGATTCTGTGCCCACCTTTAAGAACTGGCGGTTAAATTGACGTGTTAGCCCCCGACTTACGGGAATGTGACCACGTTTCAAAGGGCGGTGACCATTGTTTATGGCGCCGACAGTTATGATAAGGCCCATGGTTCCGGGGCTGCGGACATATGTATGGGAGCTGGCCCCCTTCATTTCCCGCCCAAACGGATGTTTAAACTCTTTGTTCATGTCATTCGGCATACATTTCAAATGCGACTATTGTGGCGCGTTGGTATGGCGCTGCATTTCCCCATGAGAGGTCGCGGGTTCAAACCACAATTCGACCAAAATTTTAAACATGCGCCCAAAGTGCTGATGTCACCTTGGCCACGTGACGGCCTCCACGCTTGCCACATGGAAGTCTGCCATTCGTTGCCCATGACGGAACATTCGAATGAATATCCTATGGAATATTCTCTTTTAAATTTTTTTTTTGAAAAAAATTCAAAATGTCAATGTTATTAGGCAAATCTTCTTTTTAGTATAACTTTCTCATACGACGACCGTTTTCCGAACCATTCATGGCACCAGAATCATGAAGACGAGCTCTATCTGGTCGTTCAAGTTCAAACCAGTTTTAAGCACTTTCATTTTTTAGCATTTTACGACACTTGGTCCTGAGCTCCTGATCACACCTCCCAAATGTGAAGGCTTTTGGTCCCCAAAATCTTACTGAATCTCTAAACTGAACTGTACAGCACTTGAGGAACAGAAATATCCTCTTTCGTTCAGCCAAAAGAGCATACTGATGCCAAAATGTCATGCCTTATCAACTGTCACGATGCCCATCCATGGCACCTCCGCTCAAGAAGAAGAGTTGCCTCCCAAATGAGAAGGCTTTTACAAAGATGAAACACTTCATCATTTCTCCTCTTTACAATCTTGGAGATCAAATTAACTTTTTCCAAGTCAATATTACATCACATGCATGGTTAAAAACAAAGTAATCAACACTTCAAGTTAATCACACATACATGTTTAAAATACAAGGAAATCATCATGATCCCTGTGCTCATGCATATCATTCTCATGCATGAAGTTCATCCTTCAACTTTCTCTTAAGTACAATCATAAGTACAATATCCTCGATCACATGTACATGTACTTTCAAAGCTGAAATGAATATAACTTTTGCTGCGATAGAGTGAGTCTCATACTCAGATTTTCTATCCTGCAACTTGCATTCCATTAACAAAGAAATGCATTCAATCAAAAGACATGCAACTTTAATTGGATAAGCATTCTAACCATTTCTTACCAATCCATTTCAAAGGCGCTTCCTTTAACTGCACATCGATATCAACATGTGTATCATCCTGACACATATCAATGATGGAAACTTCCTTCCCATTCTTGCCATACTCTTTCTCCAATTTCTTCAATTTTCGTGGAAGCATTGTTGGATTCAGAGTCCAACACCTTTCAACAGTATGTCCTTGCTTATGGCAATAAGTGCAACACATGTTCATCTTCTTGACAACATGATTTGCATTGTTCAATGGAACTTTGGCTTCTTGCCTCCTTTCCTTCAAAAGTTTCATGTATGTTTCCATTCTTTTCCAACATCTAGAAACACCATGGTTAACCAAACCACAAAAAGAACATGCAATTCTTTTCCAATGCTTATGTAGAAATTTACCATGCTTTACATGATCAAAGGAAATATGATTGAAATCAGATTTATACCTTTCTCTTTCACCTTCATTACCTTCATGAGAAGGTGAATCAAATGAAGAAGAAGCTCCTTTTGGAACACCATCAATCCCTTCAATGGTTTTAGAGCTTTCACAATTTTCTTGTTCAAGTGCATTCTTATGCACACCTTCTTCTTGCAAGGTATGTTTCAAACTATTGCATTCCTCAAGGATACAACCTTTACAACCTTGAGATAGAGAACTTGAAATGAAACTCCTTCTAGGAACTGTTTCAATTGCATTCATGGCTGCTTTGGAACTTTCTCCATAAGATTGTACATAGCCAAGACCCAAATTCTTAGGCCCTACCTCAACCATTATTGGCTCAACTATACGCTGTGCATGTTTGCCCAATCCTTTTCCTTCATATCCCATTTTGGACATCAACTTGGACCCTATGCCTCTGGTATGTTTCTCAAAAGAACCAACATAAACATTCTTATAAGAATTTGAAGACAAACTAGAATTGTTTACCTCTTCTTCAAGCTGATACTTGGCTAAGGCTTCTTTGGCAACGAGTTGTGTCTCCAACTCATGCATCCTTTCCATATTCATGTTTGCAATATGAAGTTGGCCTTCCATTTCCTGCAATTGGTCAGAAAGCAACTGCTTCTCTTCCCTCATGGAATTCAACTGCTCTAGAAGTCTAGAGCTCTTTCTTTCATCCTCATACATTTCTCTCACCATATTCATCATGATGAAAAATTCTTGCTTCAAGCCTTCATAAAAAAATCTTGTGAAGGAGGACGATTTTGAGAACTCACTTATGGAAGTTGTCATTATAAAAATGAAAAAAAGAGCTTTAGCAAACTCAAACAACAAGTAGTTTGCAGAATAATAAAGCAGTCAATATTCAACACTACTTAAGACACCTTTCAAGCTACACAATCAAGCTAGTGATGTCAGTCAAGAAAACCTAGTGCTCTGATACCATCTGATCTAAAAATGGAATGTACTTGTTTAAGGGTGCAAGGTATCCATTTCCCATAATTTCAAATGTGAGCTATACACTCCAAGTGACGTCTGAAAATGTGAGAACTTCTTATTTCTTATACAGAGATAGACTGTAGGGGCATTCACCAAACATGTCACCTCTAAAGAGAGGATGAGTTCCAGAGGCTACCTGGCCCTCTACAGGCTCTGCCTAAAGAAATAACAAAGTAAACACTTAGAAGCCTTTGACATACACATACTTGAAGTTTGATGTCTTGCAGAATAAGACAAATAACTTTCTATAGCTGAATAGGTGATTATGTGTGTATGAAAGTTATGTATATTTTCTATTTAACACTTTACATCAGTTTTGTTTAGCATATCATCTTTAGCAAATAAATACATCCGAATGATGAAGTAGTTCACCCCTTCTAGGCTACATTTGCTGGACCAAGCCTCTCAAACTAGGCTTGTCCTCTTGTATTAAAAATGCTACAAAGGCTAATACAAGAATATGAGTGTCTCAAAAGACAAATATGACTGTAAATACAGAATTAGAAGATAGGAATTAGCTAAACATGCTCTTTCCCAAACACTAAACAGTGAAATTGTACCTTACACAGTACTTTCCCCAATTGGCCCTCGTGGCCCTTTAAAATTGAATGGAGAATTTTGAGCTGAAGATGACCTCAATTGGTTCTGAAACCTTTTCCATTAGACTCAAAAGGTCGAAAATAGCAAACATATGCTTTTGAATCACCAAAAATGGATGAACATAGCCCCCAAACAGCTCAAACACTGAAATGGCCCTGGTGGCCCTGAAAGCTTCCTTGAAGCTAAACAGTGAGAAGAATGCGTCAACAGGAAAAATGAGCTGTAGAAATGGATTCAAAATGCTAAAAAACTTCAAGAATGACCTTCGTTCCACATTCACTCGTTGCACATATCCCAATGCAGCTCTCAAACTGATTTGGCCCTAGTGGCTCTTGGAACTTTCACGAAGCAAAAACACCTGCAAACGACCTCATATGGCTATGAAACCTGTGCCAATGGCTCCAGAATGTCGAAGAGACCCAAAATAAAATAAAAAAATTGTCCAAAAAGGACTTTCCTAGCCAAAGTTATGGCTCATTAAAGATTTCCTCCAATTTGGCCTAGAATCACTCCAGCTAACTGTAGTTAGAGTCCAGATAAGCCCTCCAATTTTGGCGCTCCACCAATTCCACCGCTAACTGATCATCGGTTATCCGTTTTTCATAACTGTGCATGTGAACGGGATTTCGGGCTCGGAGGTTCTACATAGGATTCCGTGCCCACCTTTAAGAACTGGCGGTTAAATTGACGTGTTAGCCCCTGACTTACGGGAATGTGACCACGTTTCAAAGGGCGGTGACCATTGTTTATGGCGCCAGCAGTTATGGTAAGGCCCACGGTTCTGGGGCTGCAGACATATGTATGGGAGTTGGCCCTTAGGGGCTGGCCCCCTTCATTTCCCGCCCAAACGGATGTTTAAACTCTTTGTTCATGTCATTCGGCATACATTTCAAATGCGACTATTGTGGCGCGTTGGTATGGCGCTGCATTTCCCCATGAGAGGTCGCGGGTTCAAACCACAATTTGACCAAAATTTTAAACATGCGCCCAAAGTGCTGATGTCACCTTAGCCATGTGGCGGCCTCCACGCCTGCCACGTGGCAGTCTGCCATTCGTTGCCCATGACAGAATATTCCAATGAATATCGTGTGGAATATTCTCTTTTAAATTATTTTTTTGAAAAAAATTCAAAATTTCAATGTTATTAGGCAATTCTTCTTTTTAGCATAACTTTCTCATACGGCGAGCGTTTTCCAAACCGTTCATGGCGCCAGAATCAGGAAGATGAGCTCTATCCGGTTGTTTAGGTTCAAACTAGTTCTGAGCACTTTCATTTTTGAGCATTTTACGACACTTGGTCCTGAGCTCCTGATCAGTATTAGAGTCTTCCCTAATCATGAAATCAAAGTTTATAGGTCATTATTAAACTTAACTATTCTAGGGTCAAAGTATGGAGAAAATATGGTTGAAGAAAGCAACACTATAGGACTGCTACTGGAGTGCTACAGGAGACCTTGTTTTGATATAAGAGGAGGGTCTAAGAGATTTTTGAGGATAGAAATGGTGCCTTGAAGGCAGAAGAATGTGGATGAACGTAGAAGGAGGTGAATGAATGTTGTGGGATCCCCTTGGTCAAGCCTAGTACCCCTCGGAGGTCTATCTTGCACCAAAGTTTATGTCCATGGTGTCCATTTACCCTAGCATAGTGACTTTGGTGGCAGAATTTCAGAGAAATGTGAGGTGTCTAGGAGGAATATGGAAGGGTCCAGGTGGATGTGGAAAGGTGTGCCCACCCCTGTAAATCAACACAATTCCTGCATCTAGTCAAATACATGCATCAAATGACCAATAGTAAAGTGAGATAAATTAACGTGGAAAATATGAGTTGAATTTTATTAAAATCTTCTCCAACCTACAACACTACTCTAATTACCAAACCAATGACACTAACTTCTAAGTTGTAGAAACTAGACATGCAAAAGGATTACAAACCAACATTTATCAATTTCCAAGAAATCATAAACACATATTTTTGGGTTGTTATTAGATCTTCCAATCACTCTTCCCACAAGAGAGGTGACAAAAAAACATGAAATTACAACTTTTTATGATATAACATCTACTGAAACATGAAAGAATTACAAAGCTTTGAAAAAGAACAAGAAATAAATACAAGAGAGGGACTAAAGCCTCTGGGTTGGGCCCAAACCCAAGGATTTCAGCCTTCCAAAACTAACTCAAATGTAGACCAATGGTAAACTTCTCATTAATAGGAAATAATAGGCACATACATCATATGAAAGATAAGAATACCAATGTCAAGCTCTAAGCTCTTAGTAGCTACTCCTAACTGAAACAAAAATTAGAATCCTAATGAGCCTTTCAGCTGGTTTATTTACACAAAATTAACTGAGGGGGAATCTCCCTTGAAAGGAGGAATGCTCCCTTCCAAAATCTTGAGATTTGTGGATTTGGTTCCCTTTAACCTTGTCATGCACTTGGATTTCCTCAGCTTCTAGTGAATTCAAGTTTTTAGTGAGGAATCTTTGATCTCAAGCCGAGTTAGGGAGTTAATGAGGTGAACAAACCCCCTGTATTCTCTCTGAGTGTCTCCATCAAGCCTCTGCATAGTAAATATATCCAAAATTGCTTCTTTTTCCTGCATATTAATCACATTAGGCCATGCAATATGACAAACACCCTTTAGTCTTCTTACTAAGAATATTATGGTTAAAAATGTGAATTAATGTGAGAAAAGGAGAATTTTAAGGGTTGGAGGATAGCCCAATGAACCTCAAAATGTACCTATTGATGAGCCCCATCACTTGTCATGGAAGATTGGAAACATGGGCATTAAAATAGGCTATGAGGGAGAGATCAAAAATCCATGTGATGATTTCAATAAACCCAGTTAGAGATAATCGTTATATAGCCTCTTTGTCTTCCTGTGTGTAAATATAATCTCCCTAGTATACATTATTTCCAAAATACTATGTCTGGTAGCAGATTAGAGTTCCTTAAGATGAGTCATTATTATACTTATACTGTACATGCAAATTCTCAAACATCCTCTTTATATTGTTTTTTCTAAGAAAATTGATTTGTTGTAGAAGATACAAGAATAAACTTTGGGTTGGTTTGACAATATGAGAAATTTTTTATTTATTCAACTCTATTAAGATTAAATTATTAAATGACTTAATATATATTATATGTGTAAAAGTGTTGCATATATTTATATGCATATAATTAAATGAATTAAATTAAAATAGTATTCAAATAAGTATTATAATATATATATATATATATATATATATATAATACTCTTTTATCTATTTAAGATGCAATTACATATGGCTACAATTTATAATTACTAGCACAATCACAATAGTAAATGTGGTTAACCACATTAATAATTATTAAGTGTATGGTAGGGATTTAACCTCAAATCCACCTTTCTTGATGAATTTGGCTTTTTCTACAAATTATTATTGATTTGTCTTATCAAACATAACTCTAATTGTGAAATGTAATAAGTTGTACTCCATAAGTAGACTAGAAACTAAAAACATGCATCTTCATGAAAACAAAATCATTTAAAAACTTGCATAGAAGGATAGAAACCAACATTCACCGCCCCTATGTAAGAACCGAGACCAAATTTTATGCCCAATGCAGAAAATCGTGGTGTTAACTACCATATCACCAAAGAAGGCAACTGATCCAAAGATCAAAATTTTTCTTAGAAATGAAAGTGCCTAGAATGTTTCAAAACCGATGTCAAATTGTAGTGTTCATCATTATGATTCCAATGACACTTGAATCACCTCAATTCGATGTCATATGAAAAATTTATGATGTTCTGATTGTTTGGCTCAATAACTAAACAAAATGCAGATGCGCTCACTGGGCAGTCCATACTGTTGATGTCATGATGACATCAGCAGGCCAATTGGGCATACAGGACCAACCACAACTCGCCACATATCTAGATCATAGAGGGTGAGTGGGTCTATTCTGATTGGTTCTTTTTGTTTTGGTGGCCCAATGGGAGGCTACCACGTGGTCCAATTAGAGGACACCACGTGGCACCTCCACACTAGCTAAAAATTGTGTTATGATCTCGACAGCGTCGGTAGGGTTTGAACAGGTGCCCTGCCACTTACAAAGTCTAAGCCTTACCAACTCTCTTGCATGATGGGTCTTAACCTATATACATTGCCATATATATTTAAGGGATAATTTATGGCGCGTTGGAAGAGGGGTTGGGTAGTGAGCCCCGACCCCTGGTCTTGTGCATTTCCATAAAACCCAGGCGTGGATGGAGAAGAGTAGCGAGGAACAACCCCTGGTCATATTAACCACCCAAAGGACCAAGCGCAAGCTCGAGTGTAATGTTGGTGTAAAGGGCTAGACTTTAGCCCTCACTCATGGTCGTGTGCATTTCCACTGGAATGATAGTGCAGTTGGAGAGGGCTTGGGGACCAGCTCCAACCCTTGCTCATGAGAACTACCACAGGACCATGGTGCAAAGGGGAGGCACTTGGCAGAGGGTGCGGGATGTAGGCCCTAGCCTCAGGTTTCTTGTAAGCCATACGACCTTGCATAGTTTAGGTGGGTGCTACTGGAGTGGGGGTGGAGTTGAGGCCTGGCCTTAGGTCACAGTGCTAGTGCGTAACCATTGGCTATAATAAATTTGGGAGCTAGCATGGAAGGGGCGGGCGGTTTGCCCCGACCCTTGACCACATCAAACCATGCGACCAAAGCCTGATAGAAAAGGTTCCAAGGCTGGCGGGGGTAGACTGTTGGCCCAACCCTTGGCCTTATGGTGCACCATGTGGCCATGCTTTTGCACCTACGAGGTTATTGGAAAAATTAATGAAGCGAAAATTTGCACCAATGGTAGGAAAATTTGTTGCCCTTGATCAGATAAAAGGGCGAAATGTCGCTTTCTTTGCAAGTTCAACCAATTTGGAGGACAAATAGCGGAAGAAACTTGGGAGAGCCATAACTTGATGATTTTTTGGTCTTTTTAAGCCCAAGAAGAATCCACATAGCGGTTTTTGGACATTCTGAATCCAATGAAAATATTGTTTTACTTATTGGAGCATTTCGGGGAGGAATTTTTGCAGGTTTAAGTCTATGGGTGCTAGGGACAATTAGTGGTTTGAAGCAGTTTTTGAAGGCTTTTGAGCATGGAGAGGACCTTGTAGGGGTTTTCTAGACTTCATATGTTATTTACAACAGTTGTGACATCTATGGTGTTACTCATGCTTGTATTTTCTCATTATGTATTTTTGAGGAAATCTCTCTTTTAATACTTCAATGTGGAATTGTTGTACATGTATGCTCATTTTCAAATGGAGTACAAGGTCTTGATGTGAAAGCCCTTTTCTTGTTGACTGTTTCATGATTGACTGTAGGTTGTCATGATTTTTAGAGTGACAGTTCTTTTCCAGATAAAGCTTCCATGAAGGGGAAACTAACAACTCATTTGTCAACACATTTCATGTATTATTTTATCACTAAAATCTATGGAGTGGTCTAGCTGTGTTAGCAAGCCCGGAGATGTAGCCCAGGAGGGGTGAACTCCATCACCAAATTTTGTTTTGTCTCTCTTCTTTTTTTCCTTTATGAGTTTCATGATGATATGTTGCTTGTTTAAAGTTCACATGAAAACTAACTCATTATCCTTGAAGAGACCATAAAACTTGTTTTTTTCATAAGATCCATTTTTACTTATAGAGCGTCAGAGGATGGTTAATTTTTAGGAAGGAGAAGTTCTCCTCTAATTTCATATCAATTGGTATTAGAGCTGGTTCTAACCAAGTTGCAAGTATGGGAAAGAAGCTTGAAAGTATCCAAGAGATAGAGGAGATGAACTTGTCTCTTCGAATGGAGAATGTTGAATTGAAGAGGTTCCTTGAAGTTGCTGAAGAGGAGAAGAGACATATGTGCCTTCAATTGTAGCGATGTGTGCTTGAGGAATAGGTTGGTGAGAGTTCCACTCTAGAAGCAACAAAGAATTCCTACAATGTGAAACCAATTTGTGGGCATGGTCCAAACACAAGTTATGGACCTTATGTGGACAATGATGCTTGCAAGTTTTGTCAGCATCTCAAAAACTCTCATTATATGCATGTTGGTAATAGTGGGTGGCTTGAGCCATCTTGAAATTCATCATCAGCATCTGAAGAATAACATATTTGATATACTGTTGTATTGTTTGTTTCTAAGGTAAATTGTAAATACTTTTTGTGCATTACCTGTTTCGGGTGTTTTGTAAAGTGAAGCAAGAATAATCACTATTTGCAGCAAGTATGTTTTTCATTGACATGTCATGTTATGTTGGCTAGTTTATGAGTCCAATTTTTTGAGGATGTTTTGGGATGAATAATTTTTTTCGTCCAATATGTCTACAGTTGCATCATGTACTCAACGACATAGGTGTTTAAGATGAAGCTTGTTGTGAATGAAATATTTGATAAAGATTGTACAAGAAATGACTATGTTTTTTTGGACAAAGCCAAATGTGTCATTGAATTATTGTATCCAGATCACTTTTGTGTACAAGCACAATTTGAGGACAATGAAGCAAAGTTGAGTTAGTGCATGGCAAGCATTGAATTGCTTCTGATTTCCAAAATGGTAAGTCAAGTTTGTCTTAAACAAGGGAACTTCAAGATGAAGTTGTTTGAGCCATGAAAGATGGGTTTGGAGAGAATGTTCATATTCCATCCATCAATGTTTTTTCTTCCTCAATGGTTTTAAGAATTGTGGCTTGGTTCTTGATAGGAAGGTGAGGAATTCATGCAGAGGATAGGTGGAGTACCTTGATGGGAACTTGAAGGCACTAATTGAAAACAAAACATTAAGTATTTAGATTTGGAAAGTTTTGAGTTTTTTCCTCATTTTGTTTACTAGGAGAAGATAAACTTTTGGAGTCCAAAAGTTCCTAGTGGAGAGGTATGATTCAGAGATCAAAATTTTGCTCAAAAATGAAAGTGATCGGATACTTTCAAAACTAGTGTCAAGTCACAATGTTCATCGTTCTAATTCCAAAAACACTTGAATCACCTCAATCCAATGTCATATGAAAAATTTATGATGTTCTGATCATTTGGCTCAACAACTAAAAAAATTGCAGATGTGTTGACTGGGTAGTCCGTACTGCAGATGTCATGATGACGTTAGCATGCCAATCAAGCGTATAGGACCAACCACAACTCGCCATGTGTCTAGATCATACAGGGTGAGATGGTAGATTTTCATTGGTTCTTTTTGTTTTGGTGGCCCAATGGAAGGATGTCATGTGGCCCAAATGAAGATGCCATGTGGCGCCTCCACGCTGGCTAATTTTTTTTTATGATCTCGGTGACCTCGACAGGGTTCGAACGGGTGACTTTCCACTTACAAAGTATGAGCCTTACCAACTCTACTACACAATGGGTCTTAACCTATATACATTACCACATATAATTAAGGGCTAAGTTATGGCGCATTGGGAGAGGGGTCGAGCAGTGAGCCCCAACCCCCGGTCTTGTACATCACCATAAAAACCTAGCGCGAATGGAGAAGAATATCGTGGACCACCCTTGGTCATATTAAGCACCCATAGGACCAAGCACAAGCCAAAGTGGAACATTAGCAGAGAGGGCTAGACTTTAGCCCTAGCTCATGGTCATGTGCATTTCCACTAGACCGAGAGCACAGTTGGAGAGGGCTTGGGGACCAGCCCCAGCCCTTGGTCACGAGAACTCCCACAGGACCATGGTGTAGAGGAGAGGTGCTTGGTGGAGGGGGCAGGTTGTAGGCCCTAGCCCCAGGTTTCGTGGAAGCCATATGACCCTACGCAGTTTAGGTGGGTGCTACCAGAGTGGGGGCAGAGTTGAGGCCTATCCCCAAGTCACGGTGCCGGCGTGTAACCACAAGCTATAAATTCAGAAGCTAGTGTAACGGGGGTGAGTAGTTAGCCCTGACCTCTGGCCACATCAACCTGACAGAAAAGGCGCCAAGGATGGCGGGGGCGGACTGTTGGCCTAACTCCTGGACTTATGGCACACCATGTGGCCATGTTTTTGCGCCTACGAGGTTATTGGAAAAATTAATGAAGAGAAAATTTGCACCAATGGTGGGAGAATATATTTCCTCCCAAGTAGATGAAAGGGCGAAAATGTCACTCTCTTTGCAGGTTCAACCAATTTGGAGGACAAATAGCAGAAGAAACTTGGGAGAGCCATAACTTGATGAGTTTTTGGTCTTTTTGAGCCCAAGAAGAACCCATATAGGGGTTTTTGGACATTCTGAATCCAATGGAAGCCTCTGTTTACTGATTGGAGCACTTTTAGAAGGAACTTTTGCAGGTTTGAGTCTATGGGTGCCAGGGACAATCAGTGGTTTGAAGCAGTTTTTGAAGGATTTTGAGCATGGAGAGGACCTTGTAGGGGTTTTATAGCCTTCATATGTTATCTACAATAGTTATGCCATCTATGGTGCAAATCATGCTTGTATTTTCTCATTATGTCTTTTGGAGGAAAGCTCTCTTTTAGTACTTCAATGTGGAATTGTTGTACATGTATGCTCATTTTCGGATGAAGTATGGGGTCTTGATGTGAAAGCCCTTTTCTTGTTGATTGTTTCATGATTGACTGTAGGTTGTCATGCTTTTTAGAGTGATAGTTCTTTGCAGGAGAATGTTTCCTTGAAGGGAAAAATAGCAACTCATTTGTCAACACCTTTCATGTACTCTTTTATCACTGAAATCTATGGAGCAGTCTAGCTGTGTTAGAAGGCCCAGAGATGTAGTCCAGGAGGGGTGAACTCCATCACCAAATTCTGTTTTTTTTCTCTTCTTGTTTTACTTTGTGAGTTTCATGATGTTATGTTGCTTGTTTAAAGGTCACATGAAAACTAACTCATTATCCTTGAAGATAACATAAAACTTGTTTTTTTGATAAGACCCATTTTTAGTTGCAAAACGTCAGAGGACTGCCAGTTTTAGGAAGGATAAGTTCTCCTTCGATTTTAGATCAGCAACAAGGGTGCCTCCAAGAGTTCCAGGAAACCAAGTGATAGTACCGCTAGAGGTAGTCAAAAAGTTGAACCATCCAATTCCTCATTAGTCTGATATAATAACTGGAGAAAGAGGAGAGGAATTAGCAGTTGAAGCATTTATGACTGCAGGGGGATCAGTGAGCTCCTCAATCTCAGATTCAGACTCAAAGACCACATATTTTTCAACCCTGCTCAAACGTGAAACAATATCATCCAAGTAGAAGCATACATTCTGGAGAAGTCGTTTAATATCCTCTTGTCCTGCAAAAAGTTTATAATTATCCACTTGCTTGTCTCTGAGGACCATGCAAAAGAGGCTATCCACCTGTTGGTGTTATGCAAAAGAATGTAGAAAATAAATTCTTTGTTTTCTGTGTTTCCCTAGATTATGAATCCATTTAAGTCCATCTCCTCCCACCTCAGAATCTGAGAAGTATGGTTGGTAGTTGAACTCCTTTGATTCAAGGTGGAGAATTTCCCTCCTGACTTTGGGAGGGGCCAAATCAAAATATTTTGCAACCAAGTCCCAACCAAACAATGTTAGACGATGAGGGGTCGAACTACTTGCACCTCCTCTACGACTTTCCATTCTTTGTCGAGGAGGCATAGTTACAGAGAGAAACGAGTAGTTCGCATAAAGTTGGACAAAATAATGACCAACAAGACAAACAAAGGAACAAACCCCAGGCTCTTCAAAACTCGGGCATAGCGCAAATAGGTCTTCTACAAAACTTCACAATTGGAACCCAAAAAAAGTACGAGGTAGATGAACTTGACAGGTTGTAATTAGACACCCCTCAATGTAGACTAAGGCCAATTTCACTATAAGGTAGAAAGCCCTCTTCAGGGTAAAACATACCACAAACTTAACACCTAAAATCTATAGATGGATGTAACAAAGGGAGTTACCTCGGAAACTTGAGACGCGCCGATTTCAGAGAAATTACCAAGATACCATACGCCACAAACCAAGACCATACAATTGAATGAAATGCCTACAGAATCAGTTCCTTGGAGTGCCTAAGGTGGGTAAAACAACTGCCAACTCGAAGGATGAACCAAACATTGTATTTTTCAAGAACAAAATGAGAAACAGTGACCCTATTAAGTGCTCCTCAATCTGAAGAAAAGGGACTAAAATGATGTCGTCTTGCCACCAGAACTGGAACCACTAGCAAATTTACCAAAGGAAGAATACAAGCGAGGCAAACATTCAAAGAGTACCAGAACTAAGAACCATAAGCAGCAAGGTGAAGAGATCTCCTCCCCACCACCCTAGATAATATCGCACATTCGCCACCCTTCATCTAACACCATGCATTTATAATGAGATGACGTGAGTTGATGACCCCAAGGGTTTCCAGGACACACCACGACCAGGAAGGGATATATGTTAAACACGAGACACATTTTAAAACAAACTTTCCTCTCATGACTTTGAAAATAGTAGAATGTAACTCTAAGAAAACAAAAATGTTGGTGACAACATTTTATAAATGGGTAAATTGTTTTCAATAAGAAGAAGCTTTCAATGAAATGTCTAGATTTATAATATAAAACATAGTGACTAATTCTTTTAATATATAGCAATAATGATGAGATAGTTTCTTGAATTTAAAAACAAATTCAACCAATGACGATAGAAGAATGTAACTCTAATAAAACAAAAATGGCCATGATAGGATTTTATATAGGGTAAATGTTTTCCATTTAACCTTTAACATTTAAAATGGCTGTGACACCCAAATATGTGTGGTCTAAAAAAACTTCAAATTTGTTGCAACACAATGGAATTTCCTACCAGATTTTGATAAAATCTGATAGAAAATTTGGGAAATCCACCATACAGCTGTTAAGTTTGAAGATTTTAAGAGCCTGGGGATTTTTGATTTTGAAAGCAATTCTTTTGTCGCATTTGTTGAGAAAAATATAGCCGGATTCTGGAGATTTTGCCACTAGGTCAAATTTGCCACTCAGGTCATTTTCATTGAATCCAACCTGTGATCTATTAAATGTGGTTACGGAATCCATAGAGATCGTTGGATGTGAATGTTTCCAAATTCAGCTTTCTCTGCATTCTGACATAGTGCAGTGGTGGATAAATGCAAATTTAGAATTCTAGAAGTTTCAAATGCATGATATAAATGCAAATTTAGAATTCTAGAAGTTTCAAATGCATGATATAAATGCAAATTTAGAATTCTAAAAGATTTTAAATGCCGGATTCCTATAGGGAAATCTGATTGCAATACATTACCAACTTGTTCAAGTTCTAAGAGAGTATTACTCATAAATCTTCTGGGATGGAAGCCACACACAGCCATTCTGCAAGAAATATACAGATTAATGTTTATAGAAGGGCTATATTCATCAATTCCAGATATTGCAATTTTAATGTATACAGAAGGGGCATTCTTATCTAGAATGTAAAGTAGAGAGCATTATTCAAGAATCTTCTCAGACGGAAGCTACATGGAATATACAGATTATTCATTAGATTAATCAATTTTATAAATATTGCAGTTTTAATGTATGTAGGAGGAGCATTTTATCTAGGTTGTAGAGTACATAGAGTTGATATTAGTTGGATTTGAAGATATTCTCACAATCTACCATTAAGATAAATTAAGTCTATGGTAGCTGTGATGGTGGAGGAGATAGAGAAAACAATGGTGACTATTTTCCAACATTTTTTGGCGACGGAGGAGGTGATAAAGAAAAAGGTGGTGGCAATCCTCCAATAGGATTTGGCGGAGGAGGAGACTGACCAAACAGTGGTGGCGATCCTCCAATGGACTTTGGAGGTGGGGGAGGAGGAGACAGAGGAAGTGGCTGTGGCGATCCTCCAATGGGATTTGGAAGCAGGGGAGGACGAGGGGGTGGTACCAGTAGGGGCGGCGATCCTCCAACGGGGTTTGAAGGTGGAGGAAACAATGGTGGCAATCCTCCAATAGGATTTGAAGGTGGTGGATGAGGGATTGGCAAACCTCCAATGGGGTTTGGAGGTGGAGGAAACAATGGTGGCAATCCTCCAACTGGATTTGAAGGTGGTGGAGGAGGGATTGGCAATCCTCCAATAGGGTTTGAAGGTGGTGGAGGAGGAGGGGAAAGTGGTGGAAACAGCGGTGGCGATCCCCCAATGGGGTTCGGCGGAGGTGGGGGCGGAGGAAAAGATGGCGAAGGAAGCGGTGGCCAAAATGGAATTGGAGGCAGGTTCCAAAATGGAGGAAGAGCGGGAGGCAATGGAATAATTATAGGAGGAAGCGGTGGAAATGGAAAAGCGGGTATGGGAGGGAATTCAAAGTCGGAAGAAACACTAAAATTTGACTTCCGAGAATCAGCTGTACTCGTCCATTCTGTTCCTCTTCTTCTGGTTCGCTGCTCCTTGTGACATAACGCAGGAAACCTCGCTGGCCGATAACTCAGAGGGCCTGCGCTATAGACATAGTTGTTATTCATCTTGGACTTGATAGCAAAGTGAGATTTCGTCTTTATTGATGGAACGTTGCAGGAGGCACTGGGGGTACGAAGTAGATGCGCGCTGCAGGTTTGAATTTCTTTTTCAGAATCAAAGCTGAAAGGGACCTCTATTCTGAATACTCCATGGCTATTGGTTTGGCCATTTATGCCCAGGGTTGTTGTTCTCCCTCCTGTTCTGGTATAGCATTTTATGGCTACCCAAACTCCTACAAAATGGAAATATTGTAAATATATCAAATATCTTATGGAGGTTTAGAATAGGCATATAAATGAATGGTGGATAAACATTAATAGTTATCAAAACATTTATATGTGTTCTTTATTTGAGAATTTGTAATGCCGAGATAACTAAGATAGACCTAAGTCACAAACTTACTCCATAATTTTTGAAAACAGTTTAGAAATTCTTAATTTCATTTCATTCTTAATATACCAACCAAAAAAAATTCTCATATTATTATTTAGATTATACATATATTTCTATTTAAAAAAATAGAAATTGGAAAACCTTATTCCAAAAACCTTTATGTAACAATTATATTTTTTACCCTGAAAATTCCAGTTATATTTTGAAAAAATCAAGCAGGGATTTTTGTAAACTCAACTAAAAGTTGTCAAAATTTATAATTTTAGGTGTCCTACGAGTTTTTGATGGTGTTGAATCCATTTCCATGGTGTTGAATCCATTTCCACTATAAAAAAACATGATTAAAAAACTATCTCTACAAGATTTTTTGAAATTTTTTACTAAGTTTTAGGGGCCTCCATTCCAAAATAGATATTTTTCTTAATTAAAAAATAAAAATCTAAAAACCTTATTCCAAAATAAAGCACAGACTAAAATTACCTGCAAATAGATTCCAAACATCGAAACACTTTAGAATGTTTAAAATCTAAATAAAAAAACCACACTTCCGGTGTTTACAATTTTGATCTAATGCTTAAACCTGGTAAGAAGTAGCTTCTGGTCGTAAACTTTCGCTGGAAGCAAGTGTCGCAGAAGACGCTTCCCACAATCGCGATGGACGGGTTTTCCTTCTTCCGATCCGCTGCATCGTTGCCTTTGCATGATATAGATATCACTAGTATTGCTGCCACAAACAAAAATTTGAAATTCATTGAGCTCATGAATGTATCAGATGGCTTTGGAAGAATTAAGTGACAGACAGAAGTTATTTAAAGATGCACACGCGGGACACAAAGTTGGTGGGGATCATATAATAATAACTAGAATGAACCAGAGCCTGTGATCTGCACCACACTGATCAAAAAAGTATTCCAAGTCACGGGTGCACACAGCAATTTTTAGGATTTTGTCTGTTGTGCGAAAAGTATGAACCTAGGTCTTCATCATATCACGTGACGACATGGCTTAAAAAAGGGTAAAAGATTCAAATCTGTTTGATAACTGTGATTCATGTCTCCTGGTTTTTATATGTATAGTAAACTTACAAGCTTTACCATTGTTGATATTGTATTTATTTGTTGTTCAAATTGTTATTTCTGTAGTTTGAATACGATCTGCAAGCCAATTACTATAAAATTACACTAATGGACAGGTAGATTTTCAAAATGTTATTTTCTATGGTTTGCATACGATCTGGAAGCCAAATACTATAAAATTACACTAATGGACACAGATTGTGTCGGAGCGCTTTTCAGCGTAAATTTCTTTTTGTTGCGGATAGGGGAAATTAGGGAAGAAATGAATATTCAGTTATACATTAGTCAAGAAAAGAACATAATTGATTGAAAAACTGAAACCAAACACAATAATAGATACATACAGGATTTATGTGGTAAAACCTTGATAGGGTGTGAAGGAAACCTCTACGGGGTAAGGGATTGGAATCTCTATTAATTCAACAATGAATCCACGGGGTAAGAGATTGGAATTTCTATTAATTCAACAATGATTCCCCACTATTACATTTCTCGGGCATTCACTAGTTTTATACTAGCCGCCTCTTTACATAACTACTATTTTGGTATAGAACTGACTAGTTACATTTTTACCCAAAATTACATAATTCGTTGTCAAACTAACACTTTTATGATAAGAGTATGGCTAGTATGGATGATTATTTTTTAAGATGATGCATGGCGAAGTTGTAGGTTTGAAGATTCGGGATGGAAAATAGTTGATAAATTATTTATGATAAAAGGATTTTAAAAAAATTGTTGGTTATTTATGTATTTTTAATAAATGGCGAATTTTTTTATATGGACTCTCACTCGGGTTTGGGTTTGGGTTTGTGTTTGCAGTTATATGATAGAAATTTAAGAAAATTAAAGAGAGTAAAGTGAAGATACTTAAAGGTAAATTTAGAGTCAAAAATGGAAAAAGAGATATAAAAAGATCAATTTCTAAGTTTGTAATGGTTAATTAATAAATATTTATGATGAGATGTACATTAATTTTAGAATTCTAAAGAAGTTGAAAAATGAGTGAAAATACAGATAAAGATTTTTTGAGAGATCCATGAAAGGATTTAAGGATATAATAGAGAGATCATAGAAGATAGTTATGAATATATTGTGAAGATAATTAAAGAGACTGTTATGATCACTTATAATTATGTAAGAGTAAATTTATAAGTTCTATAAAAATCCATTTGTAAATTAATTACAACATTCAAAAATATATAACTTAATAAAATCTATTTTTTTTAAATTGTGTAAAATGTCTTTAATGTTTCTTACTTTACTTGAATTTAGATTAGTTTGTAAATACTTTGATAAGTTTTTTAATCCATTTTGATGGTCATAACTTTTTTTAATCCATTTTGATGGTCATAACTTTTTAAATTTAAGAGCTTTGAGATACACTTTAATAACTTACTATCAAAAAACTATTTCAAACACAAACTCTAAAAACCGAAATTACTTTGTAACACTATTTAATATTTTATTTGTAACCTTATTTAACATTTTATTATCACAATATCAATAAATTTATTTATTGAACATCATATTATTTTTATCCCACATACAAGATCAGAAAACAGCCAATAATTGGTTTACTTCTGTTCCGAAATGCTGTTGTTTCAGAATATTATAAATAATGTACATTCCACGGTTTTTTAAAAACAATGCAGCAGTATCTAGTGCAATAAAGTAAAAGGGAACATAGTTTTTTTTTTTCTTTAGGTTTTGGAACGGCCGTTTGTTTTGTTGTGATGGTATATAATCTGGTACGAAGTATTATTACATTTTGTGTCGTCTGGTGGGTGATGGGTTCGTGGGCCTTTGTCTTCACCGGTCGAGATTTTTTTTTTTTTTAAGAATTCTCGAACTTAACTTATTTGAGATTCGATCCCGTGTCAGCGAAAAAGTAGAATTAAGAAGTAACTTTCGAGTCAAATCGGAGGTACAAGCCTGGGTATCACATGAGAACGCCAAAAACGAAGTGTCATCGTGAACTGAACATTTCTGCGGGGTAGTATGGGGGCCTATTTACATAATTTATTTTTAGGGGCCTATTGACCTAATTTATTTTTATTTTTCTTGGGAATAAATGAATATTAAAATTTTTGAATGATAATATTTTTTTAAATATGAAAATTTTATCAAATCAGTAGTGAAAATAGTTATTTTTGGCAGCTAACTACAAATATAGGTTGATTTATTATTTTTATTTACGGAAAATCTTGTTACCTGGAATAATTTTTATTAATCCTGAAAAATTCGGCTTTTACTCTTGCTAAATACCTTTGAATCTTGGGTCATACCTGTTTCCTTAAATATTCTTTACATTCGAAAAAAACTAACTCTTAATGCTAAACGGAAACAATTTTAAAAATTAAATGATAACATTTACTATTCAAATTACTATTATCAATAACCATTTATTATAATTTGAAATTATAATATTTTAATAATTAAAATTAAAAAAATTATTTTATTTTTTTACCAACTTTCACCTAACATATATGTTTATTTTGTGTCCTTTCCTTTTATGTATTGCATTGAAATAAACATAGAATTGAATAAAAGAGTAATGTAACATAAGTGTTACGTAAGGTAATTGAAGGTGCATAGTTATATGAGATAATAGAGGACAATGTTTAAGTGACCATTGTTATTATTTATATGTTGTTTTTTACTTTTATGTATTGTATTGAAATAAATATAGAATTGAATAAAAGAGTAATGTAAGTGTTGGACAGAAACCTAAGGTAATTGAAGGGGCATAGTTATATGAGATAATAAAGGATAATGTTTAAGTGAACATTGTTATTATTTATATGTTGTTTTTTACTTTTAGAAATATTTAGAAAAGGGAGAAACTAATCAGGTTGACAAATAAAATATTTAGAAAAGGGAGAAACTAATCAGGTTGACAAAATTCTAAGGTAATTGAAGGTGCATTGTTAGATGAGATAATAAAGAACAATTTCTGAATAAGCTTTCTGGTTTTATTATATGATACTTTGTCGATGTTAAAGTGGATGTGCCATTGTAATCGTAGTGTCTTCAATAGACTTTTTGGACATCCCAAGGCACTTGAACACCCTCAATTGCCTTGGAGTGATCTAAAAGTTTATGAGAAATGGGTTAACTTTAGACCTGCTTACCCATGATTGTATTCTTATTCAATATTTATTTCTCAACCAAACTTATATACAATGTACCTTTTGATGCCTGCTTACCCATGATTGTATTCATATTCTATATTTATTTATCAACCAAAAATATATACAATGTACCTTTCGATGTTTGCTTACCAATGATTGTATTCTTATTCCATATTTATTTCTCAACCAAAAATATATACAAGGTACCTTTCGATGCACAAATCAATTTTATTTCGAAGTTTATTCATCTTCTAATTTTCATTTTTATTTATTTTTTTATGAAAAAATAAATAAATAATTTATTATTTAATTCAAAAAGATTAAAAATCACATTAAAAATATAAGTTTAAAGTTTAAAATAAAATGAATAAAACTTATTTACCATAAATAAAATTAATTTTTATTTATTTTAAATTAACATAGATATGTTAGTTTAAAATAAAATAAAATATTTAATTTTCCTTTATATTTATGGATTTATTTTTATTTTTATTTTTATAATTTAATGATTTTAATGTTTAAATTAATAAAAAAATAAAAATAATAACATTTTATTGACATGAGTTTTTAGATAAATACATGTTTGAGTTATTCATATTAATAGATTTTTTTTTAAACATAGTGAATCAGCATAGTGATAGGCATTTTGAATGGAGGTTTCTAATTTTATAATAGAATTTATATTAAGAATTTGAAAACTCGCCTCAAAATGTATATCACTTACTATAATCCATTCATACATTCATTTCAAAATAATAATCTTGATAATCCTAATATATTATTAATCAAAATATATTTTAATAAGATAATATTTAATATATAAACAAAAATTAAAACCTTATATAAACTGGGTATTTTTCTAATAATTTTAAATTTTAAAATTAATAAAAATAAAAAATAGTAATTTTAATCAAAATATAACAAATTGATTATGTTAAGGAATTTAGATTTCTAATGCTCAAATTAATCTTAAGAAAGAGGTTTGATTAGGATTTTTTAATGGGATTTTCCAAGGAAGAGGTCTAATTAGACTTTTTCATGGGCTTTCCCAAGGAAGAGATCCAATTAAGTCTCATCATGGGAGTGCAATGGGATGTTATCCCCTCCACTTAGTTTTAAATCCCATGGTGGGACATCTTTGGCCCATTGTGATAAGGGTCAAGGAGTAGACTCCCCCACCCTTATGGACACTGAACTCTTGCTAACTAAATAAATTTTTAATATGTCTAGCATATTAGTTGTTGGATATGCTCTTGGTGCTATAGTGATAGTGGCTAGGTTTGATCTTGGGCCTCTTCTAGATTACTCCAATGAGTTACCAATTCACCATGGTTAAAAGAAAGGAAAAAATAAAGAAAGAAAGAGGTCCAATTAGAATCTTCCATATTTGGTGAAGAAGTCCAATTAGACTCCTTTGTATTTGGTGTGCAATAATACCTACGTGTGAGAATCTTTTGATCTTTTGAAAAGCTTTAGTAGTATAAGAACTTATTCTCTATGTTTTTTTTGGTTATTTTAAGTTTTCTAGATTTATTTGTGTTCAAAATAAAAATAAATTAATGCAATTGAAAGAAGGTTATGCTATATGTAACCTATAGCCATAGTGAATAATTACAATATCCAGCTGAATAATTGCAATATTCATTATATTTCCATTACAATCAATACATGCTATCTTGTGCACCTTTACTTCACCATTCATTTTGCTAGACATGGAATCTTCCATCTTGGAGAGATGGCTAAGCAAACCAAAGTGACAGATTTCTAATTCGTTGTGCGAATCCTCCTCACCAAGGGTTCAAATCTCTCTCTCTCTCTCTCTCTCTCTCTCTCTCTCTCTCTCTCTCTCTCTCTCTCTCTCTCTCTCTCTGTTCATCCACTATTGATCCTAAAAGTGAATAACCCTAAATCTTTCTATGGAACCAAAAATACCCATTAACCTAGAGAACATTTTCATTATTCTTTACATCTGGCATTATCTACTGGATCGTTTGATAGAATCCAAATATAAAAAGGGAAATGAAAACTACAACCACTACATAAACAAATAACTTAAGAGTAAGAATTACATAATCTCTGGAATCCTCATTATAAGTACAACATAATAAATCATCAATCTTTGTACCATATATGGATATTTTAATACCAAACAATAATATTGTTACAAATCACAAAATCGTGCCTCCAAATCACATATGAAAATCATTTTTAAAGAAGGAGATAATTTATATCTTTGTTTTCCAAATAGTCTTTTTTCCCCTCTTCTTTTTTGTATCAACTAGATACTTATCGAATCTTTATGAAAACATTTCAATGGTATCGATCATGTTAATACATGACCAAATAGCCTGATCTAAAGTGAGCAGTGGGATCAAAAGTAATTGATGAAGGTGAGTGGAAAATATTTTATCTAGGAGAAGATAAGGTACTTGAATTTGGTATCATCCAGTGGAGCAAGGATAGAACATCCGTCACAAAAAAATGTAAAGAGTGATACAAAAATTGGATTAATGACAATGACCCAAAAGTTTGAAAAGGGAAAAAGGGGATACTTTTATCGAAAACTTGTAGCATCTTTCCAAACAAAGGCTAAGAGAAAAGAGTGAACAAAAATAATTGGCATTAGATTGAAAATCGCATAGGCCTCAAGTATTTAAAAAAATGGATTATTTGAATGAATAAATTTCTTCTCCAATTAAAATTGGTGGGGGGAGGGGGGGAAGAAAGTGGTAAAGCCAAAAAAGTCTTTGATTGATCAAATCTTTTCAGCAAGTTTGACTAGACCTAGGGTTAGAAGGGACAATTCTTTCATACATAAAATATTTTACCCAATCTAATAGAAAATGATCAATGAATGGATATTCTTCTCCCTTTTTTTGTTTCTCCTATTATGTCCAATTCCATCAATAACCTATTTTTTTGAAATATTGACAAAATATTTTGGCCCAATTGGGATATGATTTAATGAATTGAAAAAAAATTGATATAAGTATTCATTAGCATATGAACAGGGAAACAGGATTGGAATGGGGTATCACCAAGCGGTAAGGTATCAAGTTTTGATCCTATTATTCGGATGTTTGAATCCTTCCATCCTAGACTTATTTCATTGGTTCATGTTTTCCCTTCCCTCGCTCTTCCCTTTCTTCTTTCATAAAGGGTAAACCCAATGAATTTTTTTTTCTCCTTTTTATCATAATTTCACCATAATTATTAGAAGGGAATGTGATAACAACAGGGAATAGATAGAGGGATATCTTTGTGGTGCAAGATGGGACCACAGATCAATTTAAGATATGGTTCAATTTATGAAATTATCCCATTAGATGTATGTTGGTCCTGCTCATAATGGAACTCTACAAGTATCTAGTTCATTCAAAAATGTCCATGCCATTATGCATGCTCCTCTAGGAGACGATTATTTTAATGTAATGTTTTCTAAGTTAGAATGGGAAATAATTTTACTCCTGCAACTTCTAGTATAGTAGATCATCACGTATTAGCACATAGTTCTAGAAAAAGGGTCATGGATAATATTATTCAAAAGATAAGAAGGAAATTCAATTTGATCATACTAACAGCTACATGTACCTCTAGTATCTTGCAAGAGGATTTAAAAAACTTTGTGGATACATCCATAATCTCTGATTACAATGTCATTTCTGAAGATGTGGATCATTATCAAGTGAATGAAATTCAAGTAGTAGATAAAACTCTCGAATAGGTAGTTTGATATTATATGGAGAAATCCCATACATAAAGAAGGGGAAGAAATAACTTTGGTTTAGCTTGGATTTTACAAATTTGACAAATTAAGAAAAGCATTTATGAAAAAAGAGAAAAATTGAAACATGAGATACATATAAATAGTCTTATAATAGCAAGGTAAAGGAACTTTATGGTAGATGACCCTTCCAAAGAGGGGGCACAACAAGACCATGGTACATGGAAGGTCACTTAACAAAATGGAGATGCTCACTTCAATTTTTACCACATGCCTTTCATAGAAGGCATGGGGTTCAGCCAGTTGCAAGCTTAATTTTTTTGTCTTATTATGATCTTTATGGCATGTCTATATTTTGGATCCTCCCTTTGTTGAAGGAGGGTATTTGTTAATGTTTTTACGATGATATTTATGTATATTTGATTATACTCGGATGTAGAACTGAGAAGGCTTTCGGGCCTGAATTTTTTGGGATTGTTTATGATGGATGGGAATTTTCTTTTCAATGACATGGTTTTTGAATGCACTACAGTGCATCTGCAAAATGTAATTTTCACCTTTTATAATGAAAATTATGATTTTTCTTGTGGGAAAAAATACTTATAATAGCACAATTATGGTTACAACATTTATTTATCACAAATTTTAGAATTCATTCATGCATAAAGAATAATCTTAAACACATTTGAAATCCCTACTAGAATCACCTGACATATTAGGTTCCTCACAGAATACTTCAGAATACAAACAAATTTGATAGGAACTCCATAAATCACCTTGGCTCTTGAAGAGCTTCTAAACTATGCTTCAAAATAATTCTCACAACAATAGTTTAGAATATCTTCTATTATGCAAAAAATCCTTTATAGGAGGTCGATGTTTCTATTTACTAAACTTACATTGACTAAAAATAACTAACTTAGTGTAAGGAAATTTAAACAAAGTGTGAAAGTTAAGATGAATAATGTGTGAAAAACTTGTCATACACATGAATTTATGGAAACTTGTGTTGATCCATTGGGATACTAAGGATTTCTTTCTTCCCTTTGTAGCAATAGATGTATTGTTCTACTTTGATACTAGCTACCCCATCTTATCGATACATTTTAATTAGGTAGCCAAAACCTTTTGCAAGTGATTATGTACAATTATGGTTTTCCCCTTGATGTTAGCTTGATGAATTTCAGTGACTTGTTGTAATTTTACCATCACCTCTTCAATCTATTGAAAACCTTATAGTGATCCAAAAGTTGGTAGCTGGAGGTCAATTATTTCCTTAATGATTTTCTCCATGATTTGTGACATTTAGACCACTCCTCCTCCATTTAATCACTCGGTTTGCTAGCTATATTTGTCCATATTTTGCTATAGACTACATCATCTCTATGTTGTTGTCAACTAACACTTAAATACCATGATATTCCACACCATGAGCTTTCTAGATCTCCTTGATGAATTTAATTTGATTTAGGGCCTTAGCCCCTTTCTCTCTCCCTTGAAGAAATTCTTTGATTGCTAATGAAAGCTATAATGTTTCTTCTTCAAACTATGGTACATTTTATAAAAGATATGTCTTACCTATTAATGCTTGACATGTTATTCTAGAAAATATTCACAAAATTATAGACACCCCCTATGGATTGTTTATAATATTCAACTTGATGTCTAGGTGACACCAATTATTTCCACATATTTTCTAATTCTTTTTCTTATGCTCAAGCCTCGCAAGGAGAAGAATGTGAGATGTAAAAAATTAGAGACACCTCCTATGGATTCTTGTAGTATTAGAATTGATGTCTGAGTGGCATTAATTCTTTCCACATATCTTCTAATTCTTTCTTATGCTATGGCCTTATCAAGATAAGAATGTGATATTTCCATCTGAATAGATATCAATTCATTCATATTAGCCCCTTTCACATCAATGAATCTCTTTGAAGGTGAAAATTATACCACTACTTATAGTTATTTTTCAAATTCTTTTGTGTCTTCTTGACAATGGATTTTCTCCCATGATGGTAGGAAATGGAGTCTAAATATGATACTTCATTTATGGGTTGGGGGATTGGCAAGTCCCCTCAAGATAATATATTTTCCAAACTACCAAGAGTATGGAAATGTTCCTCCATAGTTTCCTTGTCTTTGTCCATTGATTAAGTCTTTTATGAAAATTGGACCTATGTTAAAGTTGGTATTTCTATTTTTTGTTAGTTTTGAGTAGTATCTTGAATATTCAGAGACATTTTAGTTCTTCAATTAGGGTTGGAATGTGACCTTTTATCTCAATGATATATGGTAATATAATTTCATCCTTTTGATCAAGAGTTTTGGTTCTATCATCCCCATTACACCCTTTGATAGCATTAGTTTGCATGGATTTTTGAGTAGGATATTCAATACTAGAAGGGTTTTCATTCTCTATTAGGAAACTTTCTTTCAATACCCCCTCCTATTATTGAGTTAAATCAATCATTCTTTGAGAAGTATGACTAACAAGATAAGGTTACTTGTTTCATAGTCAACTACTGTGATTTTCCCTATTCCAACTGTTTTTTTCTCTCCTCTTCTTGCGTTCTCAATAGCTCCTCTATTACATTTTTCTACTCTAGTTCCCATATTTTCTTTTCTTATCTTCCTATTGTGGGAAATTCTTCGAATTACTTATCTATTTATTCAACTTCAACCCCCCTTTTTTGTTATATTATCTCTTCTATGATTCTTTTATATTCCTCTAAATCATGTCTACTTTTTTCTTCATGTTCCTTTATGCTATGTTCCTCCAAGATTTTTTTTTGTTTTTGTGTTTCTTCCTCCAATATCTATTTGGAAATTTTTCCTTGGGAAGCCTCTTCCTTAAGATTTTTCATCTTGTATGGATTTGCATTCTTCTTCCTATTTCAATATTATCTCTTGTGCCCTCCAAGATTCTTCTACTTCCATACTTAAAACTAATCCTCCCATTATCACCTCAAGTTTTCCTTGTACGAGATATATTTGAAGATAATAACTTTGGGATTGGATTTCCTTTGTAGAACTTCATACCATTTTTTGCGTCCCCAATAAAGGGTTTCATCATGCCATTTATCATGGGAGTAAGGCCAGTGGTAAGCCACATGTTCAACATGCTTAAGCTCTAAACCTTTGCGGTCATGCCCCCTATATAGGTTTGTCTCAAATCTATATTATATATGAATTTGTCTCTCTTTCTTGGACTTTTTTGTGTATTTAATCGAATACTTCCTAGTGTGAAAACTATAGGGTACAAAGACCATGTTCTTATATTTGACTAGTGATGCATTGAAACCTTGTAAAATAGTTTGATAAAAAAATTCTCCTAGAACCATCTTGTTAGGAACAAAATTTGGTAGAAGATGAGGTGGTCCAATTACATCATATTATGAGATATGTATGCCTCTCATCAATATACTAGTTGCCAATATATGGAGGCAGTTTCTTGTCCTACTTAGATAACCTTGGAGATCCTTGTTAAGATATTATAGAATAATCATAATAAGAATGAATTACATATCATGGAGCAAGATTTATTGTATTTATTATCCCATAAAAAATTAAAGTAAATACACCGGGGATTTTGAAATGTCCCAACTTAGACCTAATCTAGAAAAAGCATTTTTGGCACAAAAAAATTAAGTAAATATGAATCCATATAGAATAAAGGAACTTTACTTGGCTTATGGTTCTAATATTGTTCAATTTTAACACTAATTTGTTTGGAAATTATGGCTCTCCAATTGAAAATATTTCCATATAAACCCACTATATGATCTAAGGGGACCCAAGCTTGCTAAATTGGGAGAAATCATTTTCTCCACATAGCCTACATAGTAATATCATGATGTACATGTATGGATCCAATAAACCTATCATACTATACCATTATTTAGAGTTATTAAAATATTTATTATATTATTTCCACTAACTAGCCAAAATCATGCCTACATCATGTCAAGTATGGAATTTTACTACAACTTCATTGTTGAGAAATATCTCTGATTCATAGAATTTATAGTACTTTACAACTTCTTCTAGAAGAAACACTCTAGCACATTACCACTTCTCATTATAAATTGAGAATGTTTTACAATTTGTGTGGTTGATCATCCATTTAAGTGCTTCCTTACATGGGAACATTGGTGCCCTTGCTATAGCTAAGTGTAGCAAAGACAATATAAAGTTGGGAAAAATTGTGTCATCCCTTTCCATGACAAAGAAGTCATTGTGTGTCTTGGAGTCTTGGTATTCTTATTTTTTAATTTCATGAATAACATGTTTCATATTAGTAAGGGACCTTGTGTTTGAGTGATCGACTCATGTCCTTATATAGTAATGGCTACACAAACACTTTATTTAGTAGTAATTTGATAGCTAGATCCAAAATATTTTCTTACCTCACCGCTATCTCTTCCATCAATGTTGGTTTGGATGCCTTCACTAGCTCCTTTCCTTTCCCCTCCACTTTTTTAGGGATTGTTGAATGAAAGGTCTCCTTGGTGGCATTTTACCTACAATGGAAACATTTAATGTTATACTAAGCACATTGATACTCTAAGAATAATTAAATTAGGATGGAGGTAACAATGAAAATATAATAGAACCTATAATCACTTGTTGTCAGTGTACCTAACCTCAATTGAATACTTACTACTGATAACAAGACAAAAAACTAATGCATAGCTCATAATTTCACCTCCTCTAGTTGGTAAGTTGAGCAACACAATTGTTTTTGGGAATATCAATAACAAGTGTTTTTCAATTGGAAGATAGAGAAAAGCTAGTAAATTGGGAATTTGAATGTTGATTTAAATGGAAAGGGGTGAATCTAAGCACTCTAAGTTGTCAAATATTGATCATTACAGTTGGATTCTACATACCTTGAAACTTAAATGAAACTTCCAAACATTAAATTTTCCATTAATGATTAGTCTGTTGCATGCATGTGAAAACTCACTTTTGATTTGTTTTGATAATTTTTAAAATCATCCCATATGGATTGCTTTATCTTTCCCATCAATAGTCAGCTAAAAAGTATGTGAAAGTTTCCAAATCCTCATTATTTTGGCAACTCTTCATAAACCCCCAAAAGAATATTATGGGAATACTCCCTTGATTTTATTTTTCTGCTCTATTATGTTTATCAAGTGCTGCCTATTTGGTGCACTAATACCCATCAAAATATTGTTTCAACAACACTAAATAGTCCTCTAAAGGGAATATTCAAATAATATTATTTCATTTGCACAAGAAACCTATCATTTCATTTCAATTCACCTATTAGCACTTGATGAGATTTAATGAAATTTAACCCTTGGAAGGATATCAAGACTTGAATAGTGGTTAGAGTATTGAAGAGATATTGAAATCAATGAAGACTTATTCCCAAAAATCTCATTAGAATCATGTAAATTATGTGAACATTGGAGTGTCATTGGTGGTAAACAAAATTCTTGGTCTTAAGTGGGAGACTTCTTCATTTCACCAATGTATTGATTTTTGGGTGGCCCCGTTCAGATACTTGTCCTGTCACCAAATGGGGCATGTTTTAGCCAAATGTTCAAGTTGTTTTCATGGTAGGGTTGGAAGAGATACACATGATTATGTTTTTTCCATCGACTGGCTATGACGAAAGATCTTCGACTCCAAGAAACTCTCCTATTCTCCATCCAATTCTGTTTTTTTTTAGAAGGTAGATCATTTTTAAAAGGTTGTTTCCCTAGACTACTCAGGGTTGGGTGATGGTCCTGTTGAAGATATATGCCAGCCTCATTTCAAAAACCCAACGGTGCACATGGGTGCCTCTAGAAGGTCATCTATTCTAAAATATCTTTTGGTTTCTGCCCATATTTCACATCCTTGGTCTAGTATACCTCCTGCATCACATGAGGTTCTGTTTTTCGTTGATTCGACTCAAATATCACTGAGGTGGGGTGGGCCAAACGAGAGCTACCCACTATTGTGAAGGCCCCTATTACACAACATTTTGTCACTATCCCTATACTCCCCATTCCTTTATCCTGGCGGACCTCTATAGTGAAACTCACATGCTTTGCCTTCATGGAGAAACTCCCATTATGTCCCTCTTCATGAGCAAATCATTTCCCTTTTGCACCATTTCCCCTGAAACTTTTATTTTTCCCAATTTAAAAGATCGATGCTAATGGCCTTTGTCTCCCCGCGCCTATGTGTAGAGATTATCACTATTCCCTACGCCGATCGGTGTGACTGAGCTGTGTTCCAGTCGTACAGTCCTGTTATGGAAAGATTTTTTAAATTAGAGCTAAAGTTTCCATCTCTAGAAGCTCCGTAACAGAAGTCTGGTAAATGGTTTGGCTCGATGGGGTCGAGGATGACAGTTTGGGCTCCTTTCCCCTATAATGATGGAACTACCTCAAGGGATAAGTCCTTCTCCCATGAGAAGAGGATCCATCTCCCATCCATCTTTCCTATATAAACCTCCCTTCTTCCCAAGCACAAGCTAGTTAGAGTGTTGGCTGAGTGTGAGTATACTATTTTGATTTGAGAAGCAAGCTATTACTAGTTGTAGCCATCTATTTGTGTGAGGGAGAAGTGTGTTTGGTTTGGAGTGAAGTCTAAAGGGAAGAGCCTTTAAACTATTGTTGTTTGAAGCCATCATGAAGTGCTAGTAGAAGTGTGTGGGAACCTGGTCTTGTCAGAGGAAGACTGCAACATCAAGACGAATGGTTGTAATCTCTCTTTGATATTAATATATGCAACTACGGTTTGATTTCCTACATGTTTTGTAATATCACATATTCGTGTCTTAATGCTTCTTGACTCATTAAGTAGGTTGAATTGCAATTTGTCTATTATTATGTTTGTGTGCTATTGTTTTTTACTTGTTTCAGGAACTTGAAGAAGGAAGCGAGGAAATCATCAAGTAGGATAAGCGACCAAGAGGCAGGCCCTCTTGATTGATTCTAATCTAAGGAAATCTTCCATATAATGTACTTGTTGTGGCTAGATCCATTATCGGGCTAGAGGAAATCATTTGTGTCTGCACTTATAATTTTACTTCACAACAGATTGGCAACTCCACTGGGGAGATCTCATCTTTTGTTTGTTTTGGATTTCATGATTTCGTGAGAACTTTTATAGTCTCATGTTTTCCCTTTGGTTCTGTTGCTTTTCTCCTGCTTACTGGCCTAAGTCTAAAATCCATAGTAGCAGATCTGGTCCCTGTTTTGATTTTTTTTATTTTTTTCTTAGTTTTCTCGGACAGCATGTGTAATTGGCTGACAGTCATGTCGATCAGTGTGAATTGTAGAGGAATAGTTGCGCCGACCTGCCTCTGGTGCTTGTTGTCAGTTAGGCAGTCGCGCTGATTCCTGTAAGTGAAGATTAGGGCTAGACCCCAATCTTGGCCAATGTGTTCTTCTCTTGTGTTTTTGACCCTGTGAGCCTTTTGACTATTTTTCTCCCTGATTAGAAAGCTACTTTTCATTTGGTTTTGCTTTCTTGTAGGCTTGTTATCTTGTTGTTTGATTGATCGAGTCATTGAGTGGCCAATGACACTAGGACATTTAGCTAGTCGTCCATTCAGTAGCTTGTGGACTCATCGAGTCCGATTGTGGGTGAGTTTTCTCCTTGCATTTGTTTTTAGTCCCTTCTACGACTTTGACCTCTTTTTGCACAAGTTTGAAAAAAGTTTTGTTTACTAGTTTCAACATATTTTTCCAGCATAGATTACATTGTCAGTCTTGTGTTTGGCAAAGTCAGTGTTTCGTTGATCTGAATGAACTTCTCTTTTCATGTTGTCATCTTCTTGAAGAGCTCATGGCCTCAAATTTTTTTTTCATTAAAAGATTGTATGCGAAAGTTTATTTCGTTGATTCATGAGAAAATATGAAATTATATCTTGTTGCTTCATTATGATTCGCATTTCTTAAAAACTAGAATTGAATCAACATTTGAAAAGGAAAAGAATTTTGTTCATTTCGAAAGGACTAATAGATAAGTGCTTGTCAGGAAATTAGGAATTGGAATGCATTTTTCAATTAATTTATTTTTCAAAAAGTGAAGTAGTGAAAAATCATTTCGTTTCCAGTTGCTTGATTGTTTGCATTTGATTGAGTAGTTTCTACCCTCTCTAGTGTAGGAATATTATCGAATTGAAAGGGTCTTGTCCCATTTAGTTGCATTTTAGGTTTTTTGAGTAGCATCGCTAAGACCTAAAAACTGAAACTTAACTCAATATCAACTCTAAAATGAATTCAATTTCCCTAAGGTGCATTTGACATTAACGATCACATCTAGAAGGTCTAGGCTAGAGACGTGTTCCGAAGTTTGTAAACATAACAACTATCATTAGCTTCGGCATTACACAATGCTAGCACGGATTTGTGCTCCCCGTACCGTTGCGTATATAATGGGAGACCCCACTAGGCTACAATCCTTTTATCCTCAGTGATCCAAAATGGATCTAACATAGACTTCTAAGTCTATGAATATTCCTCACAGAGGATAATGAAAGTCAAAGGATGCCCTTGGGAATAGTCTCATTGCAAAGATTTCTTCATTCTTAATCTAACACAATTTTAATGGGCTAAAATGAACTTCGGATGAAGAAGTTATTGTAATAAGAAGTTTGCCCATTGTCCTTTGAAAAGGAGGAAAATTCTTATAAAAATGGGGCTTAAGGCCTTATATGGAAAAATCACATCAGAAGGGTTAAAAGGAGGACTTAAACCAAAGGCATAAGGACTCCCTCGATAGCGATCTCGGACATATCACATTGGAGGTAGGCTTTAGCACGATATTGGGACCCAGGCGCAGCCAATTGTGATATGCGATGATCAGTGTCGGCGATCGGTGATTAGAGGAGATAGCGCTAAGGCACATGTGACGTGCAACTTACGATTACGATGATCGGATCGACGTCGGCGTGTTCCATGGCATATGGAAAGAACCCTCAGGTCGTAGCGATAGCGATATGCGATGTGTGATATCAACCGTCGAATCGGAAAAAGAATGGACGGTTCTGATTTGATCGACGATTGACGATTAGTGAATCCCCGATACAAGGGCTAATGCGATTGCGACTTTTGATAAAGAACAAACCTGATGAGTTTATAAACACGATTTCATAAATTTTGAAATCTAGATTTGTGGATTTTCAATGTATTTTCACGTTATCTCTGTGTACTAGAGTTTTTTTTTGTTTTTGGGAATTTGTCCGAAGAAAGGCGACCGGTTCCTTTGTAAACTATCCCTATCCTTGAATCATTTGTGCCACACTATAAGTGGACGTTTTGTAACAAATGATGCGTTTTGAAACAATGATGCATTTGTAATAGGAATGCATTATGTAATGCGTAGAGCCAATGAGCTAGAAGCTAGAGGGCCAAACACAGAGCCACAGAGCCATAGAACCAGAGGGCTAGATGCAGAGCCACAAAGCCAGTAAGCCAGAGGGCTAGTCAAAGAGATAGGGAGCAAAAGAAGCCGCAAGGCTGCAGAGGAATGATTGCACAGAGAGGAACGGACATGGAAGCCACAGAGTCCAAGGATTCCTAAAAGGCCAGAGAGTTAAGCGAAGAAGCTAGTCTCCCTTCAGGGAGCTCAAAAAAATGTAGCAGCATAGAAGTGAGTTCTCTCTCGGAGGAGCTCACAGCAGGCTCTCATTAGGGAAGTTATCTCTCTAGAGAGCTCATGCTATAATATCCCATAGTCGCAGAGATGATAGAGGCATAGAGCCACGAGAGGTTGGGGGCGAATTTCCCAAGGATGATTCCTCAAGATGAGGAAGGGATAGAGAGCCCAAGAACTTGAGCACCGAGAGCCAGAAAGCCTAAGAGCTTCAGATCCAGAGGGCCGAGCAGAGGTAGAGGCACCAGAGGTTGGAGGCAGAGCAAGACGGACAGAGCTAGATAACTAAGAGAGCCAGAGCCAGATGAGCCAAAGAGCTGAGACCCAGAGCCAGTTAACTAGAGAGCTAGAGCCGCAGAGCCAGAGAGCTCAAAACAGAATTCTAAGAGCCATCGGCTGTAATGAAGTTGTAGAACAACAAAGAGATCAAAGTGATCCAGCTATTGCTGGTGTCTGATGTGTGCTGAAGACAGAAGGAGGAGTTCCAAAAACAGTAAGAGAATTTTGAGGGAGTTGGTGCAAGCTAGAGCTCAAGATAACTTAGAGCGCTAATTGAAGGAATCTAGTCCAAAGAAGCCTAGATCTATCTATAGAGTATGGATAGCTAGCGGAATAAGATGGTATTCTAAACCCATAGGTTCAGTTGTAAACCAATGGAGTTGAGCGTGGAGCTTGTAAAAGAATTCAGCCATAATCCCAAAGAGCCTAGTCGAGTTGACTAGAGCTCAAGGAGACGTAGCCCAAGATATTAGGGTGAACTCCATATTATATTGTTGTCTTAAGTGTTTGTTTGTTTGTTGCATTATTTATTGTTACATGTATTTAAATATCAGCATAAGCAACAGAACTTAAGGCATTAGATAGTTCAAAGGAAAACACAAGCATACACCTATTTCAAGTCCTTTAGTTCCGGAATTGGTTAATCATAAGCGTAAGTCTTGGGAATATATAAGCTTTGGAGTGGGAGAGATTCTTGTAAGCTTGACAAGAAGCCTTTAGGTCCCCATTTTAGATCAATTGGTATTGGAGCCAAAGGTTAATTAACCCCACCTTCAAAGAAGGTTATATCAAAGCTTAAGTTATACCAAAGCAGGTGGTATCATATCAGAATGCTTGACTGACAGAGCAATCTATATGCTTGCTTAACTTGAAAGGTGTTTAAATAGTTGAGGATCGATTGTTTGATGTTTGAAAATTGACTATTGTTTGAGTTTGCAAAGGTGAAGGGAAAGCTATTGATAGCTAAGTCTAGGAGAGGAAAAGAAGGAAGAAGGGCTTAAGGCATTCTTCTTATACCAAAGGACCTCATAGAAATCCTTGAAGCACAAGAGGTTTGTTACAAAAGGTTGCTTGAATAAGCTCTTTGTTAATCTTGTTTGAAGTTCTTTTGTTCATTTTGATAATGACAACTTCTACAAGTGAGTCCTCAAATTCTTCTTTCTTCACAAGAGTCTTTGATGAAGACATGAAGCAAGACTTGTTCATCATGATGGATATGGTGAGAGAAATGTATGAGGATGGAAGGAAGAGCATCATACTTAGAGAGCAGTTGAATTCCATGAAGGAAGAGAAGCAGTTTCTTTCTGACAAATTGCAGGAAATGGAGAGGCAACTTCATATTGCAAATATGAACCTGGAAAGGATGCATGAGTTGGAGACACAACTCTTTGTTGCAAAGGAAGCCTTAGTCAAGTATCAGCTTGAAGAAGAGGTAAATAATTCCAGTTTGTCTTCAATTTCCTCTAAGAATGTTTATATTGGTTCTTTTGAAAAACATACCAGAGGCATAGGTTCCAAGTTAATGTCCAAGATGGGCTATGAAGGAAAAGGCTTGGGAAAACATGCACAGGGTATTTTTGAGCCAATAATGGTTGAAGAAAAGCCTAAGCATTTGGGTCTTGGCTATGGACAGTATTATGGAGAAAGTTCCAAAGCTGCCATAAAGGCCATTGAAACAGTTCCAAGAAGGAGTTTCATTTCAGGACTTCTACCTCAGAAGTGTAAAGATTGTATTCTTGGGGAATGAAATAGTTTGAAAATCATTTTCAGGAAGAAAGTGTTCATAAGCATACACGTGAACCAGAGTTTTGGAAACTCTAAAACCATTGAAGAGATTGATGGTGTTCCAAAGGGAGCTACTTCTTCATTCAATTCACCTCCTCAAGAAGGTAATAAAGGTGAAAAAGAAAGGTATAAATCTAGTTCTAACCATATTCCTTTTGATTATGTTCAGCATGGTAAATTTCCATATAAGTATGGGAAAAGAATTACATGTTCCTTTTGTGGTTTGGATAACCATAATATTTCTAGATGTTGGAAGAGAATGGCCACACATAGGAAAATTTTGAAGGAATGGAAGCAAAGTGCCAAAGGTCCATTGGACAAGGAAAATCATGTTGTCAAGAGGATGCACATGTGTTGCACTTACTGCCATAAGCAAGGACATATTGCTGGAAAATGTTGGACTCTGAATCCAATAATGCTTCCACAAAACTTGAAGGTGGAAAGAGAAAATGGCAAGAATGGAAAGGAAGTTTCCATAAATGATGTGTTCAGGATGATTCACATGTTATTGTTGATGTGCAGACAAAGGAAGGACCTTTGAAATGGATTGGTAAGAAATGGCTAGAGTTCTTATCCAATTAAGGTTGCATGTCTTTTGAAGATGCATTATATCAAGTCACATCTATTTGAATTTCTTTGTTAATGAGATGCAAGTTGTAGGATTTTACTAAGAAGGTGAATGGAAAAGTTGAGTATGAGACTCACTTTATTGCTGCAACATTATTTTCATTTTAGCTTCGAAAGTACAGTGTACTTAAGCGAAAGTTGAAGGATGAAACATTATACTTCATTTCAGCTTCTAAAGTACAATGCGCATAAGAGAAAGTTGAAGGATGAAATGCATGCATAAGCATGATATGCATGAACATAGGGATGTTGATGATTTCCTGTATTTGAACATGTATGTGTGATTAACTTGAAGGGTTGATTACTTTGTTGAGACATGCATGTAATGCAATATTGACTTGAGAAAAGTTGATTTGGCTTGAAGATGGAGATGATGATGAAGTGTTTCATCTTTGAAAAAGAATCCTTGAGATCTTTTCTACATGCTTGACTTGAAGGGTCAATTGTTTTAAAGGAATGTTTTGTTGGCTTGTTATCTAGTCAATCATTTGTATGTAGATGTAAAGACATGGAGGTGTTCACAAGATGTGAAAATCTGTTTCTTTTGTTGAAGCAGGAGTTTAGGCCATCCAATTGTTGTCTGTAATCCTGTTGTTGTTGTTAATAGTTGTTGTTGACAGTATGTCAAACATGTACAAATGAAAATTTTGTGAAGCAGATGTAACTTCACATTGGTTTGAGCCACCTTGGATTAATGATCAAGGAAGAGAAGTTCAAACTACCTTCTGTAACCTTCTCAGTAGAAGTCCTGCAAGAAGTTAAGGAGGAAGACAGTTCTTCCCAGGAGGACAAGCACATCCAGGAAGGAAGTGTTCAAAGGCTTTGGTTCAGAGGCACTATGCAAGGCAAGTGTATGGAGGTTGAAAGAAGAGGGTGAGATACTCTCATTTACTATTTAGATCAGTATATCAGTCTTTTGGAGACCAAAAGTTCTTTTTAGTGGGAAGGTGTGATCCAAAATGGATCTAACATAGACTTCTAAGTCTATGAATATTCCTCACAGAGAAAAATGAAAGTCAAAGGATGCCCTTGGGAATAGTCTCATTGCATAGATTTCTCCATTCTTAATCTAATGCAATTTGAATGGGCTAAAATGGACTTCGGATGAAAAAGTTATTGTAATAAGAAGTTTGCCCATTGTCCTTTGAAAAGGAGGCAAATTCTTATAAAAATGGGGCTTAAGGCCTTATATGGAAAAATCGCATCAGAAGGGTTAAAAGGAGGGCTTAGACCAAAGGTGGAAGGACTCCCCTGATAGCGATCTCTGACATATCGCATCGGAGGTAGGCCTTAGCATGATATTGGGACCCAGGCGGAGCCAATTGCGATATGCGATGATCGGCATCGACGATTAGCGATCAGAGGAGATAGCGTAAGGGCCATGCGATGTGCGACTTGTGATTACAATGATCAGATCAGAGAATCTACATCAGCATGTTCCATGGTATATGGAAAGAACCCCCGAGCCATAGCGATAGTGATATGTGATGTGCGATATCAACCGTCGGATAAGAAAAAGAATGGACGGTCTTGATTTGATCGACAATTGACGATCGGTGAATCCCTGATACAAGGGCCAATGCGATTGTGACTTGCAATAAAGTGTGGACCCGATGAGTTTATAAATGTGATTTCATAAATTTTGAAATCCGGATTTTCGGATTTTCAATGTATTTTCGCGTTATCTCTGTGTATTGGAATTTTGTTCTGCTTTCGGGAATTTGTCTGAAGAAAGGCCGTTGATTCCTTTGTAAACTGTCCCTGTCCTTGAATCATTTGTGCCACGCTGTAAGCAGGCGTTTTGTAACAAATGATGTGTTTTGAAACAATGATGCGTTTGTAATAGGAATCCATTATGTAATGCGTAGAGACACCGAGCTAGAAGCCAGAGGGCCAGACACAGAGCCACAAAGATAGAGAGCCAAAGGGCCAGATGCAGAGCCACAGAGCCAGTAAGACAGAGGGCCAGTCGAAGAGACAAGGAGTAGAAGAAGCCGCAGGGCCATAGAGGAATGATTGCACAGAGAGGAACGGACATGGAAGCCGCAGAGTCAGGGGATTCCTAAAAGGCCAGAGAGCCAAGTGAAGAAGCTAGTCTCCCTTCAGGGAGCTCACAAAAATGTAGTAGCAGAGAAGTGAGTTCCCTCTCAGAGGAGCTCACAGCAGGCTCCCGTCAAGGAAGTTATCTCTCTAGAGATCTCACGCTGTAACATCCCATAGCCACAGAGCTGATAGAGGCAAAGAGCCACCAGAGGTTGGGGGTGAATTTCCCAGGGATGATTCCTTAGGATGAGGAAGGGACAAAGAGCCCGAGAACTTGAGCACTGAGAGCCAGAAAGCCTGAGAGCTCCAAAGCCAGAGGGCCAAGCAAAGGCATAGGCACCAGAGGTTGGAGGCAGAGCCAGATGGACAGAGCTAGATAGCTAAGAAAGCTAGAGCCAGATGAGCCAGACAGTTGAGAGCCAGAGCTAGTTAGCTAGAGAGCCAGAGAGCTCAAAACAGACTTCTAAGAGCCATGGGCTGTAATGAAATTGCAGAACAACAAAGAGATCGAAGTGATCCAGCTGTTGCTGGTGTTTGATGTGTGCTGAAGATAGAAGAAGGAGTTCCAGAGACAGTAAGAAAATTCTGAGGAAGTTGGTGCAAGCTAGAGCTCAAGATAGCTTAGAGTGCTAAGTGAAGGAATATAGTACAGAGAAGCCTAGATCTATCTGCAAAGTATGGACAGTCAACAGGTTAGGATGGTATTCTAAACCCATAGGTTCTGTTGTAAACCAATGGAGTTGAGTGTGGAGCTTGTAAAAGAATTCATCCATAATCCCATAGAGCCTAGTCAAGTTGACTAGAGCTCAAGGAGACGTAGCCCAAGATATTAGGGTGAACTCCATATTATATTGTTGTCTTATGTGTTTGTTTGTTTGCTGCATTATTTATTGTTACATGTATTTAAATATCAGCATAAGCAACAGAACTTAAGGCATTAAATAGTTCAAAGGCAAACAAAAGCATACACCTATTTCAAGTCCTTTAATTTTGCATTTGGTTAATCATAAGCATAGGTCTTGGGAATATACAAGCTTTGGAGTGGGAGAGGTTCTTGTAAGCTTGACAAGAAGCCTTTAGGTCCCCATTTCAGATCACTTAGGAAGCCGAGTCGGCCGCCTTGCGAACGTGATACATCGAACACAACATTCAGGGAGATTACCTGCTCGTACTTCTTGGTTCGCTAGGAGGTATTCTGCAGTTCATGGTTGCCTGATAATCTTGTTTACCTAGATCATCCAGAGTAGTCATTTGATATTTTTGACTCATTAAACTTAAAAGATCATCCGAGCACTTGTCCTTTCGATCTCGTTTCCAATCGAAATAAATAGAGTCATCTTTGTTTCTTTCTCGACTCTTAAAAAATGAAAGAACATCAGTATTTTATGCTTCATAAATAATTGATTGCCCACAATCCAAAACATCCTGTTAGATTTTTTACCAAATCGTGAGTTCCCTTAAAAAGACATTTTAAAGCCTTGAAGTTATTTGTTTTGTCGGTTAAGACAAGGTCATCGTGGTTGAACCATCTGGTTCACCCATTTCCTCTTCCTCTCCTTTGTCTGAAAGATTGTTTGAGGAGCCACTTCCTAAGTTATCAAAGCCATTTGAGGACGAAAATGTTGAACTCGCAATTTTTTTGAGTTTTCAACCATTATCATCTCATCCTCCACCTACTTTGGATTCAAGGTCATCTATTGCTCTTGACCTGGAATCTCCAGATAATCCCGTCCAAACGCTAGAGAACTCGTCGACCATTGATGGTCAACATGGACTGGTTATCTATCCTCCGAACCATTTGTTTGACACTGTTGAGATATCACCACAGCACCCTTACATTCCGTATGATCAACTGGGTTCCTTTAGAGCTATCCCCTAGTACACATTTGGTTGTTCATCGTCATTTGTTTCCAGACATGGAACCCGAAGGCGATGCTCCAATCACTTCTCCAGATGAGTCTGAAGTCTCAACTCCACACTATGTTGAGGGAGAAGAATTGTAGTTGTAGTTCCCTCCCAAAGGTTTCCCTTATTCGGAAGGTATTCCCACCAGATTTCCACTTGGCTATGTGTCTTTAGGGCACTTAGTTTCAGGCACATTGAGTGCCTCATCACTCTACCATAAATCTGTTTGGGCGTCAGGTGTCAGACCTACGTCAGGTCCGTTTATCACAAACACGACTTCCCACCCAGTTGTTACTTCAATCCCGGTGCAACTCACCGTCCCAAACACTCTTGTATCATCAATCCTAGTTACGCATCATTCGCAACTGGTAGTTTCAAAGATTGTCTCTACCAGTTATTTTATCCCATCAGTCAATGGCAAGATTGTGCCACCGCCTGGGGGGCACAACCTCAATTTCTCTTTGGTGTTAGGTGCCACTAATGCAAGCGACTCATAAGCTCACATGCTTGGTATAAGCCAACCCTCTACTGGTATTATTTACAACCTTGCTAACCCTACTGGATCAAGAAATGTCTAGTACCAATAGGTTCTGAAACCTGTTGGTCCATTTGGATCGAACAATGTTTAGTATCAGCAACCCTATGGGGCTCAGCTCCAATACCAAAATCCTTACATTCCATATGGTTCTCAAGGATTTGTTAATCAACCTTACACCATCCCGTCTGGGTAGTACATCCAGTCTGGCTACAGCCAAATTCAGTTCGGTAATTTCCTGGGCACTATTCAAGTACCCTTGCAACAACAAGGAAATCTTTTGCAACAACCAGGGCAACCTTTGCTACCGCAAGGGAAACCTTTGTTGTAGCAAGGGCTTTCCACGCAATAGCAAGGGTAGATTATCTCGTAGCAAGGTCACCTACAACAAGCGCAAGGTCAGCCCTTCCAATAATTGTAGCAGGTTGCGCAGCAACAAATGCAATATGCTCTACATACCTGTCAACCCATACCATCGCAGGCCCAACCTCTACAAACCTAGGGACAAATTTTGCAACTGCAAGGTCAGCAAAACCAACCTAGGCAGAAACAACCCTTGTATACCTATCAACAAGGGAAACCCTTGCATGGACAGGTTCAAGGTCAAATCCTACAGCAGTAGGTGCAGAATCCTCTTGTCCAAGGCCAACAGGTTTAGAATCCTGTCGGTCAAGGACACTAGGTATAGAATCCATACGTCCAAGGGAAACAAGTGCATCAACCTTATGCCCAAGGACTACAAGTCCAGAACCCTCTTGTTTAGGGACAACAGGCCCAACAACCCTATGTTCTAGGACAACAGGTCCCATACCCATATGTCCAAGGTCAACAGGATCAACAACCTTTTAACCCATACATTGCCTATCAGCAACCTGTGCATGGATAGTTTCAAGGTATTCAAGGTCTGAATCCTCCCTTTGGTCAAGGTAATTTGTAATGGGGGTAGCCTCAGATGCCATATGGACCAAATCCCCCGCTGTGGGGTCAAAATCTTTACCAACAAGGATGGGCTCCTCCTTATGGGCCCGCCTATCGACCTACCATGCCTTTTAACACTTAATTACCTTTCTTGGCTCCACTTGATTTGCTGGATGTATCGCGTCTTATGAATGATTCGACTCTTCATTTTCCGTGCTGGCCTCTGGTGCCGTCCAAGATACCAAGTGATTGCCCAAAGTTCAATGGAAAAGCTAAAGAAGATCCTCAGGCCCATGTGATGACATATCACCTCTAGTGCTCGTCGAACTCATACGTGGATGATTCTATTCATTTTCATGTTTTCCAATGAACCCTCATGGGTGCCGCAACAAAATGGTACATCGAGCTACCTCGAAGTACTTTTCATGACTTCAAATCGTTAGCTATGGCCTTTCTCATGCATTTTCAACTACCAATTCATTATGAAATGGGTACCTATCTGCCCACATTGCTTAAGAAAGACACTGCGACTCATATATCTGATCATATCCATGAATGGAGATGCAGATGTCGACTGATAAGGTTCGAGATAGCTGATCAGTTGCTCTCTGAATGGTTTACCAAATCATTCATAGCCCCAATTTCTCACGATATAGCCATGGGAGGATGCGTCACTGAAGAGCAAGCCATCGCTCGTGCATAGTACTTGGACCTGGTCTACTTTAAGCTTGGCACCTTATACGAATTAGTACCCAATGCTCCGCGGCCATCATCCGATCCAATGACATCAAAGTCACTCGATGTCCCTCCCATTGATGGAGTTATTGGTTCAGTGTCCCAGGCCCTTGTCAAAACTTCTTCCAAACAAAAGTCTGTCTCGAATACTGCTCCCAATAGTTCATCTCAAAACCCTCCAGGCCCTGGTAAAACCTCAGAGGTCCATGCTATCCAATCTCCTGCAGTGGACAAATCCTCGAAAGGAAAAAGGAAAGGCAAAGCAAGCCGGCCCCGAAACAGGGTCCTCCCAAATTGTCTGCCGACAAATCATCACAATGGAAACCTAAGTATCCTTGCCTCATTTGCGAGGAGGATCACTATACTAAGGATTTTCCACGACGATTTGAAGTTAGTAGATTGCTCAAAGCGACCCCTACTGTCCTCAAATATCCTTTTCTGTCTTAGCAGGCTCAGATGGTAGACCAACCTCAATCTGCTTCCTTTGAATCTCAAGTGTTCATGATGAGCACACCCATTAATGTGGCTACCCAATCAAAGGATTATCAAACTCCAGCTCCCACAGTAGGGAAAGAAAAAGAAGTTCCACCTTCTTCTTCTACCCTAGTTTATGGCCCTCTGCAAATCGATCGCCCTAACCTTGATTCCGCTCCACGACCACCCTCTCGAGGTGTGCTACGGAAATCCTCATACAATCCCAATGCCCGAGCTACTCAGCACTACAATATTGTTGAAGATTTGGCTAAGGCATCATCATACCATGTCCACTCTCGAGGTACTCTAAAGCTACCCATCACAGTGGAAATCTTTACTGTCAACTATCAGGGGCATCGATCCCATTGATTCTAATTTGATATGTTTCGATCTAGAGAACCATGTTTCGAGACTCCCTCATCATATTGCCTTTCTTATTCAGGTAATCATTAATGAAAAGACCATCCACTGCATTGTCATTGATGAAGGTTCTTCTACTTGCATCATGTCAACTATGTGCTGGAAGGCTATTGGTTCCCCTACACTGAACCAGTCTCCAAACACATTGGAAGCTTTCAGTGGGCATGCTTCACGACCCTTCAGTGTCTTGCACAACCTTTCCAACACCCTGGAAGGCAAGACAGTGCAAGTCGAGGTAGAGATTGTTGACACCAATCTCAATTATAATCTTCTACCGGCCGATGTTGGACCCATGCCATGCATTCCATGGCCTCCTCTTTGTTTAGTGTGATCCGTTTTCCCCATCAAGGGAGGATTTTCGCCGTTGATAAGCTATCTTTCTTTGCCTCTTCCTCGTCTGATGGAAATGTTTCGTATGTTAATCGCTCTAGTGCTCCCTTTCAGAGTGTGGGGGAAGGTCTCTTCAAATATTCTGCCTTAAAGGGGATTTTTCCACTCCCACCTCCTCATGTTGCCTCCATCAACATGATCTCGGTCAAATATGATCCTTGGATCATACTTGCGCCAGATTTGGTTGATGCTTGGGGCGATGTGATGCCGCTTAGTCCCGCCAAAGTCAATTACGTGGAAATTATTTCGGCTGTGATCTCTGCATCCTTTGATTCTCGTATCTCGAAGACACTCTCTCGATGTGTATTCTCAATCCCCCTAGCTTGGCACTTTGGAATCTTCTGATCCCTTAGACGAGACCTTCCTCACCGATGAAGGTATCATGGAAATCATGTCTCTCAAGGAACCACCATGGATTGATACCCATCATTGCTCCTCGTTCCTGCCTAGTCCAATGGTCATGTCTATTGCTTTCAAAGAGCCCTCTTGTCTGTTGTTCATTGGTGTCTCAGTTTATCCTGACATAATCAAGATCTTTCAACTGAGGGCACCTTTATCCCTTTATGGATTCAAGATTTTTCACCCTCCTTGAATTTTCACTTCTTGTCCTCTGACTTGTAACCCTCCCTCGCCCAAGGGGCATGGGGGCAAAGCCTTATATGAGTTCTACTCTATTATTTTTCCAAGTCGATGCTTACTCGTCATGACAATGGAAAAGCTTCAAAGTTCATCTGAGTTGATTGATTACTCAAGTTCTAGCATGGAATCCAACCTCAAACATTACTATGCTTAGGTCATCTTGCATGGTTACTTATGTACATTAGTGTGTGATTCATTTTTGTACATCGTGGTTTTGTGTGAAGATTTTCAAACAACCCTCCTGTTTACTATGCTTTTCGGTTTTGCCGATGGTGCTTGCAGAAGTACCTGGAACCTATCATCCATAGCATGGGCTATTTACAACCCTAACGGTGAGTTGATTAACCATCAAGGTATTTGCCTAGGTCGTACAACCAACAACATTGCTGAATACAGTGCGGTCATCGAACTGTTATTAGAAGCCATCACTCTGGGCATTAGAGAATTGGTTTTCAACCTGGATTCATAGCTTGTCGTCCTTCAACTCAATGAGAAATATTCCATCAGGAACCCTTAAAAATTATGAATGTATCTCCATATTCTTCTATTGGAAATACATTTTGATTATATTACTTATCATCATATTCCTAGATGCATTATCTAATTACGTGTTGGATAGATATTTGCGAAATTGTAAAAGATAAGACAAACCATTTGTACCATAATAGAAAGGAAAATATAACATATATACATATGTGAGAATGTTTGATAATCAAAACCCCAAAGAATAATATGTATGTCCACAATAACATTGGAGGCTCGTAGGCCTCATACATTCATGGCACGCAGGCCTTAAAAAAAAATATGTGAGTACTGGACCTAGGAACTACTCAGCATGGTGGTCATGATAGCACGAGACGGCTCATACTACACGACTTAGAAATTGGTGGATCCGATTTAAGACTCCCATTATGTGCCTTTGGTACTACCGAGGCATGTCTCCTGAGCATACTCAGGGATACCATGAGTCAACCCCTCGAGGTTCCTCGCAATCGCCTCCTCGTTATCGCTCCCTTCCTGATAAGGGGTGACAAGATCAATAGGATGGGGATAATGCCTAGCTCTCGGGGACATCTCGGTTGGCCGCTCTGGTCCAACATTTGCATACACAAGAGAAATGTTATAAGCATGCATATAATAAAAACAATTAAAAAACATCAAAATCAAAATTTGGTTTGGTTTTTACCTTTGTCAACAAAGTCCTCCCCATCAGGCAAGGGCATATCTGGGTCTCCACAGAAATCAGTGCCATTGTATGGCCAATCCTCCATGATGATTTTTTGTCATCGTAGCCATGAAAAGAATGTTGGTCGGTAGGACATCTACTAACCCCCAGTGATCCTGGGCATCAAACGACTCTAGCGGGCCATCCGCAGATCGCGTGGCACAAGAGGGTCAACCTCAGTCAAATGATACTAGAACAATGGCAGCCATTCTAGGAAAAAGGTCACAAACACTGATTTGAAGCCAAATTGCTTCAGATTTCTCGCCTTTGCCTTGGACAACTGGTGCTTGATATTCATCTTCATAGCCTCTGTCCAGTTGAAGATCGTAGGAGCTGTGCAATCAATAGCGTAAAGGAACTTCAACTTATTAGTCTCATGTTCTGCCTAGGACCCTACCTCTTTTTTGAGGGTCAATAGAAGTACCCTCAGTGTCAAATCCCACACATTGGAAATCTCGATCTTCCCACTTTTGTATTTCAGGGCCTCAAGACAATGCGCGGCAAGAAGAGAAGATATGCTTGCTCTGACGGGATGTGACCCATACAAATTCACTGGCTCACCTCTACGAGACAACCCAATGATTAAGTAGATGTCTGAAGTTGTCAAATCCAACTCCTGGTCCCCAATGACAAAAATCTCACGATTGATGTCCCAAAGGCTTATCAAATACCGAAGCAATTCGGGATGGGCCTGCATCCTTGGTGTAAGGAAAAATTTGAGGAGCCCGCCAGCCCTCAAAGCCTCCAAGCAATTTGGATCATTCATTGCCTGGGTGTCCACATCTTCATGTTCTCTTTCCTTCCAGTCCACCATTTTCAATGATTTCTCTGCTGCAAAATCCATTTATTTGAGTCAATCATCAATTTTGGCACATAAAAATCAAATTTTAATGGTCAATTTTGAGAAAAAATGTTTGTTCCCTATCCATGACGCCAACTCACTTGTTTTAGAAACAGTCGCACCGGTTTGTGCGAATGGTCGTGAAAATAACCCTCGACCAACGCTATCCCATTCCCAGAAATCACGCCAACCGAGGGTGAAAATTTTTCTCAAAAACCTCCCTAAAGATCCAAAAAATGGTTAAAAGCATAAATAAATAGCATGAAAATGGCACTCAGGGCTTCAGCTATTATCTGGGACTAACAACTCTTCGATTGAGCTCCTGGATCTCCTACAATACGCTCCAGAAAAACTAGGGAAAAAGTGGGTAAAAGTTTTCACTACAAAGTTAAAATGGTAAATGGTAAAAATATATTTACTTTTCCCCTTTTTATTCAATTTTTCATGAAAATATCAGGTTTTGTAAATATTTTTGACCTATTTTGCCTCAAGGACTCGATAATACACTTTGCCTTGCTTGTGCAGCGACAGGTGATGGATGTTCGATGATGGCGATGAGTCATATTTCAACTCTTTTCTCGACTCGTTAAACCCATATGAAAAGATTGCCGAGTATTTTTCCCTTTTTGAGTCGTTAAAGAGAATAAAAATGGGGGGTCCACTTTCAACTATTTTCCGACCCTTAAAAAACGAAAAGATGGCCGAGCCCTTGTTGTTTCGAACTTGTTAACGGATGTGAAACGTCATGTGCCTAGTATAAATTTACCCCTTTTTCGGACTGGGAGGCACTATTTACTAAAAAGGTACTCCTTGACTGAAATGGTCAAGCAGTTCTCTCAAGAATTGTTTTCTACCTTTTCGGGCTCAAGAGACACAAATGTACAAAAAGGGACCATGTGGAGTTTTCTTTTACATGTCTTTTTCAAACTCTCTAAACATGTAAAAGGTATCGAGTTACACCTTTTTCAGACTCGTTAAACTATTAAAAGACATCAGATTCGTCACCATGACGAACACAAGCTTCTCCTTCCTAGGGCTCGTTAAACTTACTAGGTTAGATTCGTCCGAAGGATGAACTTACAATGTAAGCATATGTTATCCTCTTCAAGCTTGCAATTAAAAAATAATTGGGATACTCCCCAGAAATGGTGGGGGAAAAATTTGGAAATATATCGAATCATGTCAACAACTCACTCTTGAACATGACACTCTTTGCTTCGTGTCGGGTTGGGACACCTCCTTTACATCGTTGACTTTCCTGGGTTTGGGCCATTCATTTTTGTCTTCGCTTCGATCTCTGCTATGTCACCATGACCACCAATTCTATGGATCCAGAAGTGGCCAAACTTCTAGTTGTGTCGCCAATATGTTCAAGAGTTGTCCTTCTACAGTTGTACTTACCTCTATTTCTCTATATCATCCAAAATCATTTTACATCCTCCCGTCTCGCGTTGATGATGTGGGATTCATTATGGCCCTCCTTTGACACGGTCGCTTTCCATCGACTTCGACTCATTATCCGGGAAGTTGACCGAGAGATTCCCTTCTAGTACCTTAGAGCTTGCATGCCATAATGGCAAGTTCTTCACACTCGATGACAAGTTCACATCATTGGCTTTCGATCGAGTGATTTCGTGGATGTTCAACTTCAGTTCTTGTATTCACATCTCGTGGATTGTGGTGATAGTACCTTGAGGGCCATCATCATTATTTGTGGTTTCTCTCATGCTTGTTAACAATTTACATCATGGACTAGTAATCAAGTGGCTTTCTAGCATGCTCAACATCAACACATCTATTTGCATGTTAGAATCTATACTTTGATTGGGTCGTGTTGGAGCACAATACCTTGGACTCAAATCACAAAAGTCCAAGTTGCGAAGCGATGTGACATGGTTATGATGATATGCATGTCTCTATCAGATGGCTGGCTATGACCAGACCATGAGCTATCATATGTGATCCTTCTCATTATTGGATGGCTGCGACCATACCTTGGTTTTTTTATGATCCTCTTTGATTGATGGCTGCGCCCATGCCTGGATCCATTTACATGATCATTCTCTAGATGGCTACGTCCATGGCACAATTCATGTATCATTCCACAAAGATCTCCATTTATGTATATGTATCTGTACTTGCTTGCAGGTTTTCCAACAGCAGACTGGTTCCTCATACTGATTTATAAAGCATTTCATCCCTCACTCCGGTTCGGCCTTCACGCTTTAGGGGGCATCTGTTACACAACATTTTGTCACTGTCCTTGTAATCCCCATTCCTTGATCCTGGAGGACCTCTATAGTGAAATTCGCATGCTTTTCCTTCATGGAGAAACTCCCATTACGTCCCTGTTCATGAGCAGATAATTTCTGTTTTGCACCATTTCCCCTGAAACTTCTATTTTGCCCAATTTACAAGACCGACGCTAATGGCCTTTGTCTCTCCCACATTGATGTGTAGATATTAGCACTATTCCCCACGCCGATCAGTGTGACTGAGCTGTGTTCTAGTCGCGCTAGTCTTGATATGGAAAGTTTTTTAAATTAGAGTTGAAGCTTCCATCTCTAGAAGCTTCGTAAAGGAAGTCTGGTAAATGGTTTGGCTGGATGGGGTCGAGGATGATAGTTTGGGATCCTTTTCCCTATAATGATGGAACTACCTCAAGTGATAAGTCCTTCTCCCATAAGAAGAGGATCCACCTCCCATCCATCTTTCCTATATAAACCTCCCTTCTTCCCAAGCACAAGCTAGTTAGAGTGTTGGTTGAGTGCGAGTATACTATTTTGATTTGACAAGAAAGCTATTACTAGTTGTAGCCATCTAGTTGTGTGAGGGAGAAGTGTGTTTGGTTTGGAGTGAAGTATAGAGGGAGGAGCCTTTAAAGTATTGTTGTTTGAAGCCATCATGAAGTGATAGCAGAATTATGTGGGAACCTGGTCTTGTCAGAGGAAGACTGTGACGTCAAGACGAATGGTTGTAATCCTCTCTTTGATATTAATATATGCAACTATCGATTGATTTCATACATATTTGTGTCTTAATGCTTCTTGACTCATTAAGTAGGTTGAATTTTGATTTGTCTATTATTATGTTTGTGTGCTGTTGTTGTTTACTTGTTTCAGGAGCTCGAAGAAGGAAGCGAGAGATTGCTGGAGTGAGCAAGCGAGGACATCATCAAGGAGAATAAGTGACCAAGAGGTAGGCCCTCTTGATTGATTATAATCTAAGGAAATCTTCCTTAGAATGTACCTGTTGTGGCTAGACCCATTATCGGGCTAGAGGAATTTGTTCGTGTCCACACTTATAATTTTACTTCACCACAGCCCCTCCTTCACTGAAAGAAAATTCTCCTTGCCTACTAGGATCTTCACATATAGGTACAACATTAAATAATTAAATTGGTAGTCATTAGAGATAGTTTTAGGTCTAAAATGTGCCTCGTAAGGAATATTATAAAATAATAGTGGAAATAATAACTCATCAAATTTTGGAGGGAAAAAAGAAAAAACTATTTTTTCAACTCATATTTTTAACTTATCTCCCTATGATTTTACTCAAATTTCAAGCAGGAGCACACGTTGGATGCATAATTTAATTTTTCATCCATATAAGTACCTATATTTCATACTTTTGATGGACCCTACTGTGCAAAAAATGTGAAATACATGAAAAATTATGATTGCAATCACATTTTTTCATGTAGTAGGATCCATCAAAAGTATGCAACATGGGTACTTTTTGGATGGAAAATGAAATTATATTTCCAACAAGTGCTCCTTCTCAAAATTTGAGTAAATTTGTAGGGAGATAATTTGAAAGTACGAGTTGAAAAAGTAGTTTTTTATTTTCTTAATATATTATAACCTTTTTACTCCAAAAATGGTGAATCATCCCTCATGATTGACATCATCATATTGAATCCTAGTGGTTCTTATGAATTTGATTTTTGTTGTACATTTCTATTTTGAGGCCCATTTTTAACCTCAAATTTTCTCTAATGGATATCAACCTTCTCATGTGGAAGCCATTGATGGACCTTATTCCCCTCACTGTTCAAAAAAGAAGGCTTCTCCCGTAGGGCTGGTTATTAGTCAAAACTCTTCCATGAATGTTACTATCAGGAACAAAAATAGGGGATTATGTAGGGGAATACGAGGTGGCAACAAATCGATGGTAAAGTCTTTGAAATTTTCGAAGGATCTAGACCTCTAAGAGGTTCCCATCATTGATTCTAACATTTCTTGAGATCTTAGAGAATATATGCCTGCGGTCTTTATTCCTCCATGAAGGTTCCCTCCCTTAATATTTGGGAGCTAAGGGATGTCGCCAAAAGATTATCCCTCTGACATATGATCATGTCTAAATTCCTGATGATTCTCTTGTTCTAAGTAACTATGGTAGTCGGGGTTATGTTGGACAATTGGCATTGTCCGAATGGTTGGTGGAACTTGGTATGTTGTCAATGATGTCAAGCAGACCAATATTGAGAATAGAGGAAGAAGATGTTGGCATTGATGAGCATGTTGTTCAAGGGGGGTCCCATGGTTGTTGTAGTGTTCTATAGAGAATCATAATAGTAACAGGCTTAGTGGAGAATCCATAAAAAGATGACTATGATGGTTGGGGAGTCCCAAAACTTGGATGATATTATGTATCAAGAGATCAACTCAGTTTCTCTTGAAGGTGGCATAGTTGTAAAGTTCCCGGAAAGATCTTTCCAACAAAATGTGGAATTTAGAAAATGGGCCTCTCAATAAAAAATTATGATAAGTCAAAGTAAGGACCTTGAAGTCCTCAGTAGTAATGTCTAGAACCCTAGAAAGCATGAAAGCATAGAGGTTTATTTAAAATTATTACGAGATTGTAGTGAATCAGGGTAGCGGGAAGCTCGAAACCCATAAATCCTACAAGCCTAGAAGCCCAAAGGTCTATTTAAAAATGGGTTATGAGATGGCATCAAACCGAGGTAGTGGGAAAATTACCCAAGAGCTCAGAAGTGTAGAATCCAAGAACCTTGGGAGAAAATTCATGGGATAAGCATTGATTCTGGGTAGCGAGAACTAAACCTGAAATCATGAAACCCTATAATGCCCAAAAGCACGTAAGGAATTAAAGAAAAAGGATAAAGCATTGGGATTCTGTGGTAAGTAACAAAGACGAGAGACAAATATTTTGCCAAAATTTGTCGTTCCATAAAAAATTGAAAGGTATGCCCAAGACTTGGTTTTTTGAAGTTTTCATGTGTCGCGGTGACTAAGGGCCTTCGATCCATGAATAAGGATAAACATTATGGGAAAGAATTTGAAGGAGCTTGGGAAAAAATCAAAGGAAATGTGCCAAGGAATAGTGCATCCTAGAGGGATAGTGCTCGAAGGCCCATAGACCTGTAACTCTAATGAAATTGTATTTAAAGAAATGTTACAAGCATAAGGGCTTCTGTGATCCAACTCATGTACCAGAATTTGTTTTAAAAAAAATATGGATGAGTCGACAAATCTAGTGCATAGTATTGTTACACAACATTTGGTCACTGTCCATCTACTCCCCATTCTTTGATCTTGGAGGACCTCTACAGTGAACCCCACATGCTTTGCCTTCATGAAGAAACTCCCATTGTGTCCCTCTTCATGAGAAGATCAATTCCCTTTTGCACCATTTCCCCTGAAACTTCTGTTTTTCCCAGTTTACAAGATCGACGCTAATGACCTTTGTCGCGCCGATGTGCAGATATTAGCACTATCCCTAGTGTCGATCGAAGCGACTGAGCTGTGTTCTAGTCGCACCAGTCCTGTTATGTAAAGTTTTTTAAATTAGGAGCCGAAGCTTCCAACTCTAGAAGCTTTGTAATGGAAGTCTAGTAAATGGTTTGGCCAGATGGGATCGAGGATGTTAGTTTGGGCTCCTTTCCCCTATAATGATGGAACTACCTCAAGGGATAAACCCTTATGCCATGAGAAGGAGATCCATCTCCCATCCATTCATCCTATATAAACTTCCCTTCTTCCCAAGCACAAGCTAGTGTTGAAGTGTTGATATTGGTGTGCTTATGTTATTTTGGTTTGGAGTAGACAACAAGCTATTACTAGTTGTAGCTACCTAGTTGTGTGAGGGAGAAGCGTGATTTGGTTTGGAGTGAAGCCTAAAGGGAAGAGCCTTAAAACTATTGTTGATTGAGGCCATCATGGAATGCTAGCAGAAGTGTGTGGGAACCTGGTCTTGTCAGAGGAGGACTGCAACATCAAGACAAATGGTTGTAATCTCTCTTTGATATTAATATATGCAACTATCGATTGATTTCCTACATATTTTTTCATCTTACATATTCATGGCTTAATGTTTCTTGACTTGTTAAGTAGGTTGAATTACAATTTGTCTATTGTCACGTTTGTTGTTTTTTGTTGTGTATAAATTTCACACCTGTAGATAAAATTGATATATGCAATGTACTAAAGCATAATACTTGATCTAGTTCTACAAAACATTAAGCAGAAGCATAATTGATTTCATGAGCAACATCAAGCATAAACACATATAACTGATCAAGAGAAATAATCAGCCATAACACAAGATATATCACTAGGGAAAGCACCAGCATAAAACCCCTATCTGTATTATCAATCAAGTGGAAATCCCCTTCTGTTTACAAAAAGAATCAGCTCAAGAGCTATCATGTACTCTCTGCAATCAAAATATGAAGATCATAGACCTCCTAGGCCTCAATATATAGGCCACAAGTCCTCCAATCTCCTATATTACGTATTTCTCTTGGAAATAGATCCTTCTCCATGCAAGGAATACTTACTAGAAGTATCCAAGCATCTGATACTACACTGTCCCTCATCTGAACTCAATTGGGTCTCTATCTGAACTGACATGCATCAGTTATCCATGAGGGAATGCTCAGTTATCTGAAATAATAGTTGTCACATGCATGCAAGCATTAACAAACTATATCTCATTAATTTAACAACTTGTTAAATTAATCTAACTAGACTTGACTAAGTAAAATTGAGTCAACTAATCCTCTCATTATAGAACTCATACTTGATTCCTCAATTAGTAGAGAAAATCAAGGATAAATTCCTCAATCAGTGGGACAACTAATTGCATGTTCTCACAAAGACTTCAAGTTTAATTTTCCATAATTAATTAACTCATGGAGATTAATTAATTAATATTTTAAACTGTTGTTAAGACCAAATTCGTTTTTACTTCCTATAGTTAGGCCAGGGACTGCTAAAAATAGGAAGGTACCCCAAAATGATATTTTTAGAAGATTCTATTTTTAGCAGTTTCACCTCTCACCCAAGGTGGCCAAAATTCTTATTGGCCAAACTGCTATTTTTAGAAGTGCTATTTTTAGGAGTTCTATTTTTAGCACATTCTAAATTTAACATTTCTTGTTGCACACTTTTCAACACTCCCTCTCAATAAGAAATGCTTCCTCTCGAACCTGATCCTGTAACTCTGGAATGTTCAACATGCAACACATCCACCAGGTCCACTTGCTCCAACAATTCTTGGAACAAAACCACTCCCAACTGACCACTCTGTTGGGCTAAAAACATACTCTGATGCTGAAGCTCTACCTACTACTGATAAATGCTCCCTCTCTGACATCTGTGCTATTGCAACATCTCCATGCATTTCGCACCATTGCACACCTCTCTGTACCACCCAGCACAGTGCAACACACTTGTGCCTCTCACATTGCTGCATCCTGCATGCTATGCACTGTCCTGGGATTCCCTACACTGTAGCTCTCTCTACTTTTCCATCCGCATCTGTCTCTACTCAATCAATCAGTTCTTGCTACTCCACATCGGGGCTCCTATAGCAAGGTCTCATCCAAAAGGTTGGGTACCTCAAGGATACTGCCCCTCCTCCTTAGGACGATCAATTCACATCACCCCACCTCCTACTTAGAGGTATGGCTGCATGTGATCCCTCTACCCACCTAGTTCGAAGTTTCCCCCTACTAGAGGTCTCTACATGAGTAGATGTCTCTACTCGATCTCCTCTCAGCTTCTCCTGTTGTGGCTGCTCCACAACCTCTTGAAGCTGCTGCACCAATCGTGGATCCTCCACAATCATTTGAGACTTCTTTTGGCGCTGCATGTTGAGAGGTAATATACCCTCCCTCTCAACCACCAAGTCTCCATTAGTTGCCTTGCTGCTCAAGGATTTGTATGCATCTTGAACCTCAAGAGCATATAGGTTCTTGACCCGTGAACCAATCTGCTTCACTAGTCTAGTGATGATGTATCTAAGGAAAACCTTTCCCTTACTGAAGACTTTATCATAGCCTCTGTCATCCAACATCACGATCGACACCAAGTTTCTCTTTAGTCCTGTACATACTTGACCTCAGTCAAGGTAATTCGAGTTCCATGCTCCCTCTGAAAATTAACCGTGCCTACACTTGAGACACAATATTTTTCATCATTACCCACTGATATGAGTATCTGGAGATCTTTCTCCTCCTAAGTACTGAGAAAACTGTTGTCACCGGTGATGTGGAAAGAAGCTCCACTGTTAGGAAACCAACCACTTCCCACCATGGATGAAACCATGCATGTGAAGAGTGTGAAATCCAACTCAAACTGTGAAGCAAGTGCCTCACCTTCAGATCCTTCCCCGGATCCCTTCTTGGATTTCCTCTGTGGAAAATTTGCAACATAATGGCCCACCTCATGACAACGAAAGCATCGCACTTTTGATTTGTCAACCTTCTTCCCACCATTGGAAGAATTGGATTTAGAAAGAGAAACCTTCTCCTTCCCCTTCTTTGCCTTACTCACTAAGGCACAGTTCTCCTCATCCTCCATGGATGAAGAACCATCTCTGGTGCTCTGTCTGATCTCCTCCTGCATCAAATCCGACCATAGTCGTTCCCAATCTGGCAGTTTCTCCCTTCCATTAACCAAGTCCTGGTAGCTATTCTAGCTCTTAAGAAGGCCAAGGAGTGCTAGACTCACCATATCATCATCAGCTATCATGACCCCTACACTTGGAAGCTCTTCCCTGCATGTGATGAGCTTGGTCAGATACATAGAGATCATTTCATCCTTTTCACACTTGATCTTTCAAGGTTTGTCCTTCAGTGCCATTTTCCTCTGATCACTGCTATTCTGCTATAAATCTTTCAATGTTTTCCACATTGCAAATAGAGTCTCCTTCCCATGGAGGCTTGAGACAATGTGATCTCGCACTCCCTCCAAGAGAATTCTCCTAGCTCTAGCCACACACTTCTTCCACTCCGCCAGTTGAGTAGCATCAGTAGGCTTAGGGACTTCTTGATCAATGAAGTCCTTAAGGCCGTTATCTTCCAATACTGCCTCCATGAGATCCTTCCAAGCTATATAGTTTGAGTTGCCATCAAGGGCATACTCAAACCTCAAACCATAGAATGCCATTGGTGGAATAGATGTGATAAGAACTTGAGATCTATATCCCGAATAATAAACTTCAAATTCCTTCTTGTATACTTTTCTTCCTTGATAACCTGGGTCTAATACCATGTAGAGGTTTTCTACAAATCAGCTAGCTCCGATACCATGTATAAATTTCACACTTGTAGATCAAACTGATATATGCAATGTACTAAAGCATAATACTTGATCTAGTTCTACAAAACATTAAGTGGAAGCATAATTGATTTCATGAGAAACATCAAGCATAAACACATATAACTGATCAAGAGAAATAATCAACCATAAGACAAGATATATCACTGGGGAAAGCACTAGCATAAAACCCTTATCTGTATTATCAATCATGTGGAAATCCTCTTCTGTTTACAAAAATAATCAGCTCAAGAGCTATCTTGTACTCTCTGCAATCAAAAGATGAAGATCATAAACTACCTAGGAGTCAATATATAGGCCACAAGTCCTCCAATCTCCTATATTACATATTTCTCTTGGAAATAGATCCTTCTCCATGCAAGGAATACTTATTAGAAATACCCAAGCATCTGATAGTACACTATCCCTCATTTGAACTCAACTGGGTCTCTGTCTGAGCTGACATGCATCAGTTATCCATGAGGGAATGCTCAGTTATCTGAAATAATAGTTGTCACATGCATGCAAGCATTAACAAACTAAATCTCATTAATTTAAAAACTTGTTAAATTAATATAACTGGACTTGACTAAGTAAAACTAAGTCAATTTATCCTCTCATCATAGAACTCATACTTGATTCCTCAATAAGTGGAGAAAATCAAGGATAAATTCCTCAACCAGTGGGACAACTAATTGCATGTTCTCACAAAGACTTCAAGTTTAATTTTTCATAATTAATTAACTCATGGAGATTAATTAATTAATATTTTAAACTGCTATTAAGACCAAATTCGTTTTTACTTCCTATAGTTAGACCAGGCACTGCTAAAAATAGGAAGGGACCCAGAAATGCTATTTTTAGAAGATTCTATCACTACCAACAATTGCATCTTCTAGGAATTATAATATCCATTTGGTGCAAAATATTCAATCGACCATAAGATCTGGCCCTCTTCATCCTCATTGAGCATGGATAATTCATATAATTTAGGTTCTCTAAATTTACTATCAAGTAAATACATATATGAGGTGGATGCCTGAGTCTCTAAACATTATTGCCTACTTTTTGCACTATTTGGAAAGGTCCATAATTTGGGGGCTTTAATTTTCTTCCATAGTCCTTGTAACCTTTCTATATTATGGTGCAATTAAACTCTATCTCTTACTTGAGGACCTACATTATAGACACATTTAGTTGTTATCCATCTTGGAGTTGATAGTAAAGTGAATATCTAAAGAGGGTTGTGGAGACATTAGAGCTATGAAGTAGATGGGTTTGAATTTCTTTTCCAAAACCAAAACTATATTCGAAATATTTTGTGGTTATTCATTTGACTTTTAGTGTATAGGGTGGTTGTTTCTTTGTTGGTTTAAAAAGGGAAAAAGAAATTAAAACTTCAAAATATGTGCAAAACGATTGAATGCTCAAATTGTTATAAATAATAATAATAATGTTTATGTGAAAAAAATTCAATAAAATAAAAATGATTTCCAAATAATATTTATAAATAATTTAATAAATTTTGAGAAACCAAAATAACTATTAAAGCTTTAAACTATAAATATTAAATAACTAACCCTTAAACACTATTAAAAATACTAAACAAAATAATATTAAACTTTATATTTTAACAATTTCAAATTTATATAGAGCAAACACAATTTAACGATTGGAAAAATTCATTTAAAATATATTTGTTATTAACTTATACATTACTTATTCATATAAATATTTACCACTTAATGATGGGAAAACTTCTTTAAATCAATCAAATTATATTTGAAATAATATTTATTATTAACTTATACATCACTTATATAAATTTTAATTTAGCAATAATTTATATAAAATTTTGTTGATTTTAAGTGGATAGAATACTAGTTTATATCAATTAAATTGAAGCTCAATAATGTACACTTAAAATGATTACAATGAGTTTATGTCCAATTGTATGGGTATTTTTTGTGTTTTTAACCATTTGAACATGTCATTCATATTCTTTACTTATTGGGGCATATGAAATATAATAAAATGGCAAGCCATACATAATGGAGCAAAAGTATTTATCTTAAAAACTCATATCCGAAAACCAACATACTAATAAAGGTTAGGGACTCTTATAACTTCTTATATCTATGAAGCTATGAGATACTATGGTCTTTATACCATTCTACAATATGCTTTCAGATTTCTGTGAAATGTTAGTGCCTCCTCCATACTCTTGTTCACACTATGGAAGAACTAGTAGCTACGGAAATGGTATAAACATTTTCCTCATTTTATGAGGATTTTGATAATTAGATTTAAGATTGCTCTTAAGGTTGAGAAATCCTTTTATAACCTCCATGATTCTTTTGGAAGTTTCTACTAGGCTCCCTGTGTTACCAACTCCACATATTTGAGTTATGGTGTACCAAATGGACATGCATAAAAATTTTGGACCATTAATTTCTTGAGGCCATAATTAATTGCATATAAATGTTGTTTAACACATCTTATAATTGGAGAAGAAGATATCAATGAGAAGAATAATTTCAATTTTGGAGGAAACTCTAATACCACTCTTATATGAAATTACAACCTAAAAATTATTTAAGGTCTTAAGAATGTGCCAAAAGTAGGTGACATGGATTTGAAAAAATAAACACTATTTTTAAGACATCCTAAATTCTGACACACATCCCCCATTTATAAAATCTATAAACTCATAAGGTACTTGTGTAAATCCATTTTGCATCATGCCTCCCTAGTTTTGGAGACTCTAGTCTCCAAAAGCCTTAGTTTGAAATAAGACAATGAAAAATTTTCTTAGCTTTTTCTTGGGAGTAACATTTGACCTTAGTTGGTAGTTAACCTTTCAATCCCACTTACCAATTCTTGTTGATCCATTTAGGTCATTCTATTTTTCTTTTGCAAGAGTTGCATCCTCTAGATGCTACACCTCTAAATTTGGTACCAAATCTTTGATACATGGTAATAGTTAGCCCTCTTCACCCTCATTGAGTATGGATGGTTATATAATTTTAGGACCTATAAATTTACTAAGAAGTAGATGCACACATAAGGCGGATGAGTGAGTCTCAAAAAGCTATTTCCTACCTTCTCTTATATTTCAAATGGTCCATCTCAAAGCCTTTAATTTTCTTCCCTAGTCCTTGTAACCTTTCTTTATTAGGATGTAATCAAACTCTATCTCCTACATGGAGGGCTTACATTGTAGACACATATAGTTGTTATTCATCCTGGAGTCAAAAGTAAAGAGAGGCGCATTTATCTAAGAAACATTGTAGAGCCATTAGAGCTATGGAGTAGATGGGAGTGCACTTCTTTTGCAAAACCAAGCTCAAACGGATCTATATTTTGACCACTTTATGGTCCTACAATTGACCCTTCATGCAAAGGGTGGTTATTTCTTGTAGCTATAAAGGAAGAAGGAAAGGGATTGTTTAAATTTCAAGGTGGGTGGTTGTTTCTTGTTAGATAAAAAGAAAGAAGATATTAAAATTTCAAATACTTGGGATTGTTGAAAAAATGACTATTTAGATTTCAGAGTTGTAGTTTATTGTTTCAATGGAAAGTTGAAGTTGTCATTTAAAAAATAAAGTGAAAAATGATTGCATGTGGAGATTTTCAATAGAATAAAAATGATTTCCATGTAATTTTCTATGAATTTTTTCTTTGTAGATGGTTTGATTAATATTGAGAAATCAAAGAGCCTACCAGGTGTATAATAGAGGATGATGGGGTGTATTGTTAAGTCACTCTCTGATGTTAAGGTCACTTTGTGACCCAAACAAGATGTGATCCATAGATGATTTTGATAGCTTAAATGCCCTTAATTTAATAATTTGAAATTACTATATATATATATATATATATATATATAATTTTATTAATTTAAAACTGATTATCTACTAATTTATATGGATTTACAATGAAATACAATATTAAGAAGTCTCACGGCAGTCATACTTTTTTTCTTTGACAAATAAAGATAATATTTTTTTCAAGAGCTCACCCATCACATTAAAAAAGTTATTATGAATATATTAAACATATTTTAGGATAAAACCAAATAAAACATTATTGAATTTAATCTTCTGTAATCTATATTTGACAATATAACCAAAAAAATAACATATTACAAATTCAGATAAATATATCCATGATATAAAACATATCAACACTCCATAATATTATTCTTAACAGATCACCTATCTCTTTAAAAAAATTATTATAAATATATTAAACATATTTTAGGATATAACCAAAAATAACATATTTTAAGATATAAGAAAAAAAAAGTATATTACAAATTCAGATAAAGATTTCCATGGCAGGAAAGATCTCAACCCTCCATATATATATCTAAAAAAAATGTTCCACTCTATCTAGCCGTTGTAAAAAAAAACATGAAAATGGACCTGTTTTTCATTCTTCTGCATCGTTGCCATTGAATGGTAGAGATCAGTAATATCACTGCCACGAACCGCAATTTTCCATACATAGGGTTCAAGGAGGAATCCGATGGATTGGAATAAAGAGACTACAAAAAATTATATGGAGATAAATAGGTCGAGATCGTATAATGATTAGAGTGAATAACAACTCGTGTTCTGCTCCACAGCTGTCGAAAAAGTACTCCCAAGTCACGGATGCACACTCATTTTAAGACTTCTGTTCATAGTTACACGAGTATCGGTAATGAAAAGTACATTTTTCTTTCTTTCTTTCTTTTTTGGAGTTTGCGCTCTTTTTTATGGGAGTTTGAGAGTTGGTCGGAAACATTTCAGAATCGTAGGGAGTTTTAATGGGTACTTTTTCTTTGGAGTTTGGGAGCTGGTAGGAAACACTCCAAAATGGCCAGAGTTTCAATGGGTACTTTGGAGCTTCCGAGACTTTCAATGCAACAGATTTTGAAGTTCAATGCAACAGATTTTGAAGTTCCTGTACTATTTTGAGCAGATTTTGATGTTTCAGTTACCTATTTTGAGCAGAGAAGGTACCATTTGTTTATTTTCTAAGTGATACATGTGAGGTCAGGGGCTGGACTGCATCAACTCGATGTAGCAAATGTTTCAACATAATATAGACAATTGCCAGTGATTCCTTGGCAGCTTCTCTTTGAAATCTTGAATTTCAACAATTGCAAATAAGTCTACTCTATTGAAACCTATCTTGAAGCTTTAATGATAAGATTGGTATGAAAGATAAAGAATAATGTGTGTTAATTTCATTTTATAAATTTCCAAATTTGAATTTCTAAAGTTGAATATAATATAGCGTTGTATGAAATCATATAATAATCAGTGATAACAATTTCTGGTTTGAGAGTTCCACATGTTTCTTTGTTATGAAAGAATTTGATTGACAGATCGTTGATGGATTAATATTTTGATTTTTTAGCGGTGTTTCAAAGTTCATTTTTGTACATATTTCTTTTAAATGAAATTTGATTGACAAATTTTAGATAGAAATAAATAAATTATTTTATTTTTATTTTTAATATATATTAAATTTTAATATGTTATATTATTGCAACTCTTAACTTGACATTTCTTGTAAATTTGAGCAAAACTTTCCCATATCCTAACTACCCAAAATTCATGCGACATAACTTATATCCATTATAAAATGAAATTCATGACACATAACTTCTATCCATTCTAAAATGAAATTGAGGCCATCCCCTAAAGAATGGGCCAAAACATTAAAAAAATCAAATTATAAATACATTATATAATAAATTCTCGTGTTTGATAATTGTGACCTATATAGTTTTAAAACTAAATATATAAATTTTAACCATGTCTATGTTGTATTTTTGTGAAAATGTTTGATAATCGTCGTGACCTATATGGTTCTAAAACTAAATATATAAATTTTAACCATATCTATGTTGTATTTTTGTGAAAATGTTTGATAATTGTGACCTATATACTTTTAAAACTAAATATATAAACTTTAACCATGTCTATGTTTTATTTTTGTTTTCACATTGTTATTTGGATAATTTGGATGTAATCTAAAAAAAATTATGTAAGTGTGAGGGTGGAGACATTAATTAAATTACAATTTTTGAATTTCAATGAACCTGACCTAAATTAATTGTTTAATATTGAAATATCTCTAAAATCTGCCATCTAAATAACGTGTCAATTGTTTAATATTGAAATATCTTGAAATATCTCTAAAATCTGCAATCTAAATAACGTGTGGTTTTGGTTAAGATAATTATGATGGAAGAGGAGGTGAATAGCATTTGATATGACATTCATATCAAGCGATCTTTGTGAAATAGATTCTGGAGGTGTGAAGCTTCTAACTTGGATTCCAGGAATAATGCTGAGCTGATATGTCTTCAAAATCTTATAACTGATGCATAAGTTACTGTTTTTAATAATGCAAGAAAGTGATATTTCTCACAGTCAAATGTAAGGAAATACAATTTTTCTTCTTCACGGGTTCACAGTAAAATGTAAGGAAATACAATTTTTATTCTTCACGGGTTCTGGACCAGCCGCTTTGTATTGTAATGTTGATTGGCACGGCTACATATTAAATTTTGTCTCGCTCTGAATGGGATATTTATCACAGGCAAAACTAAGGGAGTACAGTTTATGTTCTTCACGGGTTCTGGATAATGTTGATTGGCACGACTACTTATAAATTATGTTGTCTGGTTGTGAATGGTTGGTGAGACTTTGCCGGGTTGATATGACTTTTCTTAGACCAATCAGAAAAATAATATTTAAAAGAACTAATGATAACTTTGAAGTCACATGGAATGCATAAATCTTTGTATATCACGAGTATGCTATAACAACATTCTCTCATATACCATTATGCTTTAAAACTAATATTAAAATTGGTATAATTTTCAGGATCAAAATTTTCTAATATCATATTAAATTAAATATTTAAAGTATGTAATTATTTTTTAACCATATAATAAATATTAAAAAAAAATTGTAAATTTGGTAGGATTATATTATCATGTTTAATTTTTCATTTTAGGGATAGGGATAGCACAAAAGTTAAACCCAAGACTTTGCCAATATATACAAGATGATTGAACCATCTATTTTATAAGTAGTGAGACAAGATTTGAAACCAAGTTTTAAGGTTTAGTGAGACCTCATTTCCATGGCCATTGCCAATTGAGCTATCCCAAACATTTTTTTTTTTTTAAACAAATATTGTTTAATATATTTTTTATCTTCAAAAATGAAAAATTCGAAAATGTATAATACATAATTAAATTTAATAAGTAATTTTTTAAATTTTATGAAGCGAAAGTTTATATAATCACTTATTAATCAAATGAAGTATATATAATATATTATGTTAATAATAATTATAAGTCAAAAAAATTTAACTACTATAATTTGGTGAACAATTTGTTTTCCCTGTGCAGGGATTCAATTATTGAATTTAGACTTCTGTGATCTATAACAATTTTGTCGACATATCGACAAAATTATCTCTATGTGATTTTCGCGAAAGATTCTTCTCAATTTGTTTTCCCAATTACAAATTCAAATTTTTAAAGACATACTGCAATTGAAATATTAATAATATTTATAAATATATAAATAATTATATATCATATAACCATAAAACCAATATATTAAAGTTACTAATTCTTTAGCAATTCTCTATTTTCATATTCTCTTTATAAATTTTAAATATAATATTTAATAATAATTAAATACAATATAAATTATTTATTCTACACCTTATTACTTTACATTGTTTTTCTTTTTAAATATTAAAAGCCAAAAATAAAAATAAAAAATCTATATAAACGAATAGCAATAAAACATTATACGATGCAGATTTAATAATAATTAAATACAATATAAAATAATTATTCTACACCTTATCACTTTACATTATTTTTCCTTTATAACTTATCACTTTACATTATTTTTCCTTTATAAACACTAAAAACCAAAGATAAAGGAAATCTATATAAACCAATAGCAATAAAACATTATACGATGAGGGGATTAAAAATTATTTATGATGTTTCAATCTATCATGTTCAAATTATTCCTCAAGGAAACATGCATAGAATGTACTTCTCATCTAAAACTTATGAATAAATATCATTGTGATGCGAAACAATGCTATGTTCTTCGAATAATATGATTATCTAAAGTGCTTGCAAAGAATGTTAGAATGAAAATACTATTATGTTAAATGCGAAAATTTAGAATATTAATTTTAAACATAATTTAGATTTAGATTTAAATTGTTTATAAAAAGTGTTTGATGAAAATTGTGGATTATTATTTGATTTTAAATTTTAAGAATATTACATAATTTTACAAATAACATGTAAATTACCATTATAAGGTTTGTTTTTTTTGTTTTTTGTTTTAATATAGAATCAGTATTTTACATAGAATATACTAAAATAAATATAAGTATATATTTGTTTTTTTTAACCTTACGTCAATTTATATTTGTTGTTGGTCTGAATCCTTTGCTAAATTATCAGACTTACTGAATCCACCTTACTTATCCAGAATCAACTTTTCTGGTTCCTAGATCCCGAGGACTTCGAGATCGAAGTCTTTTGGCCTCCATGCTCAAAATTCCAAGAATAGTTGCTCAAGTTTATAAGTTTCTTGAGCCCCAAGCTCATTCCCCATGCTCAAAATTCCAAGAATAGTTGCTCAAGTTTATAGGTTTCTTGAGCCCCAAGCTCATTCCTCATATTTCACTCGGGCTTTAACTCCAATTTTGTGGCTTTCTCTGTATTTCTTCCTTCTTCTTCTTCTGTTAATTTTAGATGACAATGGTATGTTCTATGCTTAACACAATTTAATTTAATGTTCCTTTAGCAGCCCAATAACAATTTCCAATTATATCAAGTAGAAATCACATTAACCATTAATCACATTGGAAGTACATGCAGATAGAACATAAAACAAATGCAGAAGAAAAGCCAAGACAAGAGGATGCGAGATTGGCAGATGCCAAAGAAGAAAACCCCAATGTGGGGAAAATCCTTTGATCAAATATTCTTATTATTATTCAATAGTTCAACAGAGAGAGAGATTACAAAAGTCAAATAGACTAGCCCAATACAAAGTCAAATCAATCCTATCAAATTCTGCAGTCCTCTGCAGTCAAACTTCACCATAACTAAAAAGTCAATGCTGGTGAAAATAATAGTCAAATACCTCCTTTGAAGCTCGGTCAAAGGCAATCAAACTTGACCTCGAGCAAAGGTCAAATTCAACCCAAAATAGTCCCAAAAACTATGGTCAAAATCTATCAATCAACTGTCAGCCCTACGGTCAACGCAAGTCAAACAAGTCCAAAATTCTCAATTTTTGTGCCAAACAATGTGTCCTGAAGAAAGAAAAATTCAGCCCTCAAACCCGCAATTAAATTTGGTTAAAACAACCTCACTGAAAACTGGTCAACGCTGGTCCTAAAGTCTGAAATTTTGGCCTGTAATTTTCTGCCTAGAAAATCATCCTCCTTGCCACATGTGTGAGAGAGAGAGAAGTTGCCCCAAGATGTATGAACCAATCTGATGAAGAGAGAAGAATGTGTGAGTGATTGATGTCCAAATGAGGTGTGAGGTATCTTCTATTTATACACTTCATTGAGGGTGAAGAGACACATCTATTGGGCTTCTTGAGCCTACATTAAGTTGAGGTCAACCTAAACAATTTTCACATGTGAGGGAATAAATTCGAAACCACACTTCTTCTTGTCTGAATGAGATGATCTTTAGATCAATCTTGGACCTCTCAAAAAGAGGAATCCAATGCAATCATCATCTCCATCAAATGAGTTCTCCCAAGGTGGAATTTCCCCTAGTTGCCAATTTTAACACCCCCTCTCAACTAGGGAGAATTCCACCTAACAATCCACATGTCATCATCATGCCATCTTGTCGTCATGTACCATCTCTGTTATCTTTGCTCTACTTTGCTATGTCGAACCATGAAGTAATAATCAAGAATAAGTGATCGAGAGTGAGTCACAAGACCTTACCACTCTCCACTGACAAAAGTCAGCCCAGAGGTAGAACCTCAAATGAGCCCAGATCAAGTTGTTGAACACCATAAATCCTAGTCATAGGGAGTACAACAGTACATGATGCATCCATCAATAGTGTTGTGGTCCCTAACGACTTATTTGATTGGATAATAGAAATGGTGCAAAGCAATGCTTCCACATCCTCATCCTTTCTTGATAGTGCATCGACAACAACATTTGCTTCCCTCTTTTGTAGATGATTTCAAAGTCATAACCCAACATCTTTGTGACCCATTTTTGCTGGTCTTCTAAAGATAATCATTTTTCTAAAAGATATTTAAGACTATGACGATCAGTTTTTACCTTGAAGTGTCTTCCTATTAGGTAAGGTCATCATTTCTTAAGTGCATGTATTATTTCCAACATTTCCTTTTCATAAATAGCTTTGTGTAAATACTTTCCTTTGATTGGATGACTTTCGAAAGCAATGGGTCTTTATTCTTGCATTAAAACAACACCAATTCCATTTCGTGAGGCATCAAATTCCACAATGAAGGTTTTTGTGAAGTCTGGCGTAACTAATACCGATGCTTGGAACATTGCCTCTTTAAGATGTTCAAAGGCCTTCGTTGCTTCTGGAGTCTAAGAAAATGCATCTTTCTTCAGTAATTTTGTTAGAGGTGTTGTTATTCACCCATAATTCTTAACAAACTTGCAATAATACCCTGTAAACTAGAGAAATCCTCATAGATGCTTTATGGGTGTGGGGATTTTCCATTCCTTAATGGCTTTAATTTTTCTAGGGTCTACCTTAACACCTTCATGAGATAAAATATGACCCAGATATTCTACTTCTTGTATTCCAAAGAAACATTTGGAGGTTTTTTCATATAAATGTTTCTCCTCCAATATTTTGAGCACCGTATTAACATGTTGAACATGATCCTTCCAAGACTTGTTGTAGATTAGTATATCATCAAAAAATACTAACATAAATTTTCTAAGGAAGGGTTTGAAAATGGAATTCATCAAACCTTGAAATGTAGAAGGTTCATTGGTAAGGCCAAAAGGCATGACCAAAAATTCATAATGACCCTCATGAGTTCTAAATGTTGTTTTAAGAATGTCTTCAGTCTTCATTCTGATTTGATGACATCTTGAACAAAGATCCAATTTGGTGAAGTAAATTGATCTATGCAATTCATCCAATAATTCATCAATGACAGGAATGGGAAATTTATCTTTAATAGTGAGCTTGTTGAGCTCCGTATAATTTGGACACATGTGCCTTGATCCATCCTTCTTGTGCACCAATACTACTGGAGCAGAGAAAGAACTTTGACTAGGTTGAATTATACCAGCCTCTAGCATTTCTGCAACCATACATTTAGTTTCACTCTTTTGGGCATATGGATATCTGTCAAGCTTGATGCTTGAAGGAACACTTCCTAGAATCAAATGAATAGCATGATCATGATCAAAAATAGGTGGGAGGCCTTTGGAAGTCTCAAATACCGTAGAATGATTCTCCAAGAATTTTTGGAGATCTAGAGAAATACATGATTTTGATGTGGTCACCTCTAGCGAACATAATTGTGAAATCATGCCTCATTGTTATTTCTTTAGAAACTTTGTCATGCCGTTAGAGTTGATTATCTTTCCCAATTTCCCATGCAATACCCCTTAATTCAACTTCCTTTCCTTCCGCAAAAAACATCAAGAAAAGTTCTTGAAAATTAAAATATATTGTACCCAAAGATTGTAGCCATTAGACTCCTAGTACAACATCAACACCACCCATTGGAGTGGAAAGCATTGGACTATTCAATACATATTCTCCCATGGATAACTTGATATTATGGTACTTTCTAGAGTAATTTATGGTTCCTTCATTTGCAACCATCACTTGACACTCTGGTGTTGGATATAGGAAGCAATTCAATTCCTTGGCTATCTTACAATCAATAAAATTATGGGTACTGCCCGAATCAATCAACACTATTACCTTTTTCTTATTTATATGTCCTTTTATCTTGAGAGTTTGAGGAGTGGTAATTCTGGCCAATGTATTACAAGGTATGGTCGACTTCATTTCTTGTTTCTCTAGGGTTTGTTCTTGGTGTATATAGTCTTCTTTTTACGTTTCTTGTTCCTTTTCTTCCTCCTCTTCACAATATATGTAAAATAATTTCTTCTCAGCACACTTATGACCTTTAGTGTATTTTCTATCACAACTGTACTTTTTCTCTTTTTTCTTCCAATTGTTGTGGTGTCAACCTTGTAGGCTGCGGAAGGCTAGGGGCAACAAAAATTCCATCTTTATAGTTGTGAGTGGTAGGCTTCCTTGTTTCCATAACTTTTCTTTCAATTTTTCTTGCCAACTTGAATGTCTTCTCTAATGAATCAGGTTCCCAAAGGCGAACCTCAAGTTGGATGTTATCCTTTATAATCCCTATGAACATATCAATCCTATGCTCCTCTAGAATATATTTTACCCTTATATTCAATTTTTGGAAGTCCTCAATGTGCTCCACCATTGAACCCTCTTTTTTTAGATTTATCAATTACCTAAAAAATGTGTTGTTGTTTGTATCCTTATAATGTGGTATCATTTATTCTGTAAAAATTTCCCAAGTGAAAATTTGTTTACGAGAGCAAAGCGAACGATACCATACAAACTAATTGTGTTCCAAATATAAAGTTTCAATGCTTACCTTTTGTGTGTTTTGCACATTGATTATGGAGATCGAAATATTGCTCCATTTGTAGTATCCATGTTACGGGATCCTTGCCATCAAAATTCCTCATAGCGATCTTTGGAACATGGTGGGTCTTCAATACAACATTAGAGTATATGAAATCATGATTAACATTTCTTTTTTCTCATCATGAGTTTCCTTTACTACCCTTTCACCATTAGTAAGAATTTCTTGTAGCAACTTTGTCATATCTATCTTCAAATCTTCCATGTTGCCTTTAAGTTTTGCTTCTATACCATCCATATTAGCTCCCATGCCATCCATCTTAGCTTCCATTCCATTCTTTAAATCATCCATCTTAGCTTTAGTGACTTTTTGTGAGAGCAAAATTTGTTGCACTTGGTCTCATAATTTTGATATATCATGTTGCATTTCTTCCTCTTCTTCATGTGTCATAGTAGATATTTTGGGTTTCTTACTATATGTTTCCATTTTATTTCTTTGTTTCATCAATGAATGATAATTATGCTTCACAATTCCCTTTGAATCACTTCAAACTACTTTCTAGAAAAAACTTATGAAAATTTAAAAAAACTACACACCTTTTTTTTCCTTTGTATTATCACAATCTTTAAACGACTTTAACTCTGTAATTTTGGATCTCCAAGTTATAAACTTTTGGCTTGTGATATCCCTTTGAGTTCTCTTTCCAACCTCATAAGTCTGATCATGATTGGATTCTCCAAGAATGAGTTATGCCCAATCTCCTGCGATGACCTGATTATAGACTATTTTAGTAGAGCGAACTTGTATGACATGCCATGTATCACTTTTTCGACCTTAGGCCCTGAAAACAATTCCCAACAAACTAAAATCCGTCCTATTTCTGTCACTTTTTATGAAAATTGAATATGATGCTCAAAGATAAAGTTATGATGATTTTCCCAAGGTTACCTATTTGAAATCAAATTCATGAGCCTACAAAAAACCTAACTTCCTCAGTTCATATCTTCGAAAATATAGCCAGACAAGATCTGAAACTCGGTCACGAGGTTCATCATGATTTCGGCTCAAATAATTTTTAATTTAAGACTATGAAGCTTTGTAGAAAATGTTTTATAGTGAAAATTCCACGATGGCCTGTTTGAAGTAGTAAAACCCTAGAATCCAAACCTCTGATACCAATTGTTATGCATCCAGCTCACAAAATAAAAGAAAGATATAGATCAACGACTTCAAAAGTAGCCTCTTTGAGGAGGCAACATCCTTTACATTACATAAATGAAAAATTCTTGGATGATACAAATGAAAATACCTCCTTTCTATATATAGGAGTCTAAGGGGTCACAATATAATCAGAGCCGACATAACAATAATAATGTAAGTGCACAACAATAACAATATTCGGCTTCTATGGGGCACAATAATAACAATATGGGAACAACTTGGGCACAATAATAACAATAAGGGGCTACAATTACAATAATAATAAGGGAATACACTAGTATTAGAGGGATCTAACAACATGTGGCTATGGGACAAAAGGAAATAGGTTGATAACTATGCTATTAATAACAATTAGAGGTGGAAAAAATATTACATGTAGGCAATAGCAAGAGCACAAAGGTAGAAGTTAGACTAACTTGCATGTATATGTGTTGATATTTCTTGGCATGTGATCTCTTGTACCAATAAATCCTATTATAACCCAAGAAGTTGGTTGAACATGTCCAATGAGAAATGGAATAAAGGAATCAACACGATGCAAAACTTATGGCTAAGGGCCAAAAGGAAAAGAGGTAGATAACCATGATATTAGAAACAATTAGAAGTGAAAAATTTATTACTAGTAAGAAATAGCAAGAGAAGACAGGTAGAATTTAGAATTACTTGAATGCATGTGTATGTTGATATTTCTTGTCACATGATCTCCTATACAAATAGATCCTCCATTAGCCATAGTAGTTGCTTGAGCAACTCGAAAGGGAAATGGACCAAATGCACTAGCAAAATGGATATTGGCCTAAATGCAATATGTTGATCAATATGTTATTAGTAATATACAATAGTGAAAAAAAATATTACGTGTAGGAAATAACAAGAGAAGAAAGCTAGAAGTTAGAGTTACTTGCATGCATGTGTATGCTGATATCTCTTAGCACATAATCTCCTATATCAATAGATTGTCTTGTAACCTCAATAGTTGACTAAAAAACTCTAATGGGAAATGGATATAAACAATACCATGCTAGAAAAATTTTGAATGTAGACCAAAAGGAAATAGGTTGATAACTATGCTATTAGTAAAAATCATAGGCGAAAAAATTATTTCACTGTATACATATGCATCAAGTGAAGAAGTCCTAGTTGAACCATGTTGGGATTATGCCTGGAATATAGATGGAGAGATGTATACTACAAGCCTAACATTTGCAACAAACTCATCCTACATAAAAATTGACAACTAAAAAATAATTAATCAAAATTCATGATGGGTTAATAAAGTGAAAATGTATCCAAATGACTGCTTTAAATTAAAGGTCACAAAGACCATACATGAGATTGTCCCATATGTATAAATACCCTATTGGGTATTTTAATATACAATAACACTTCAAAAACACAATATTCGACTTGTGGTTCCATTCATCTATTAAATGTAATTTGATGTACAAGTATAAGCCAAGTATACTGCATAAAAAAACCATACGAAGCACAAGATAATCTACAAGTATAAGCCAAGTATACTTCTAACAAAAATTATATAAAGCACATGATGGTAACAAGTATGGATTAGGGTTTTTATATAGAAATAATCGAAATCCTAATTTTATTGATTACCCTTCCCTTATTTTCAAACCAAATATATAACTAATATTGTACTTGTTTACCAAAATAACATTCATGCATGGATTTGAATAGCTTACATGTTTGTTCAACTAGTTTACGAGTAAAAATTGGGAATGATTATTTTCCATATCTGTTTATACATGTGTAGCATAATCGAGCCTCTAGTCACTATAAATCACTTAAAAGCTACATACAGAACAATACATATCATTTCATGCATGTAGCTCCAATCCAATATGCATATCTTACCTTTAACCCTCACCATACTTTCTAGTCTCAAAACATGTCAGTGAGGTGGAATTGTTTACCCTGAAAATTGAGAAATATTATTAAGTAAATTAATTGCTTAATAAAACAACAACTGATAACCTGAACATTAATTATCAACCCAAGGAACGTGTTTTTATTTCAAGGCAATTAGCAAAATATATGCAAGCAACTACCAACAACTAACACTGATTCTACATGATTTTGTTCTACACTACCAAGCTCATTCAACAAGAAATAAAATGTAAGACTTGAATAACAATACTAATTTAAAAAACAGAAAGTAAATGATAGGAAAATAATTATGCTAATCACATGGTTTGAATCAATACTAAATTAAACCACACCTTGTTGAATTGGAAATTTAACCTATTGCACCCAACATAATTCAAATGCTAATCTAGAGCAACAAATTAAATGAAATCTAGAAATTGCAAGAAATAACAAATCAAGAAAATGCAGCAACCAAAAAATTACTTGAATAAAAGGAAATTTAATTTAAGGAACAACAATTGAAATTCAAATAAATAAGCACACAACTAAACTACTTTACATGTTCAAGGCAACACCTCATCCAAGGTAGTGGGCCCAACTACCCAAGAGTCAGTTCTACCTTGAAAAATAATTCAAATCAGATTACAAGTAGACAATTATGAAATTCCATTGATATCTATTTTCATTAAAAAATAGAAATAGATACAATATAGCTCTAAGCTCTGCCTCTAATTCAATAATTGTCCCTCCTCCCCTCTTTGATCTTTATTTCATTGAAATACACAAAGAGTAAAGGGAAGTTACAACTACATTGATTACATAATGATTTCTATCACAATTGTAGATTGTCCACAACAAATTGATGAGCAAGATCAGATCTAAAATATCCCTCCATCATGATTCAACTGGAACAATCAAATCTGGTATTACATTTGGAAGAATTTGGAAAACAACCATAACAACAAATCTGAGAAAAGTCTCCTTCAAAGAACCTTGCGTTTCTCTCAATTGAGACTAAATTTTGGAAAATTGTTCATTGGAAAACTAATTTGGTCCGTTCTGCACAAAATCTGTGTCTCAGATTTTCAATATTCATCTTCATTTTCCATAAACGTCCAACGCAAAATTGTTGCTTTTTATCCCAAAGAATTTTTGAGTTGGAATATTTGACTATGTGCCAAAGATCAAATTCGCAATCTGGAAGAGATCTTGGAGGCTAAAATCATGAGTGATGTTATAACAAATTCATTAATAAACCATCATTAGAAAAACCATGCATAATAATCATCAATTTATTAAAAATAAAGGAGAACAAGTATTACTTATCCACAAGAGCATAAATAATTATAAAATGGAATTAAATGATAAATTATGATAAATGACATGATAAAGCATGGTAGGAATTGATGAAATATATGTTAAGAAATGGTAATAATGATGATAATATAGTGGCCCAACATCTCCCCCAAACTGAACATGTTGCATGTCCTCATGCAACCCAATGTCTCTCTATTAACCAAGTTGTAATACAATAACCAAGACACTCACCCCAACTCAGGATGTTGATGGAACACAATTCTTCTTCACCAAATATTTCTTTAAAACAATAGTATTCAATTCTAGCAATGTTGGTGGAGCTATAACAATTTGCACATTAATTTTCAATAATATATATATGAAGTTGCAACGAAATATGATATAAGTAACGATGAACTTCATTAACCATTTTCTCAAAAACTACAAACCAGGTCTTGCTGGAATTTGCAAGTAGATTTCCACTATATTAATATTTCTTCAACCCGAAAATCAGAGCTATCTGATGCATGGATTTCAAGATATCAACAAAATGGTTGTAAGTAACACTGTATGATTTCTGGAATTTTACAAACTAGTTTATCTTGAAATTTTATGCGTTTGTGTATTTTAATGATACCTCATTACTGTCCAAAAATCACAAGAATCGAGTTTATAGGTTTAAAGATATATGTGAATCAATTTCTGCATTGTATAAAAATGTAATTGTATGCCTTGAATGAGGAAAAAAAGAGAAAACAATCATCATGTGTAGAAATTTCTCCTCCAAATTGGAAAATTAGCATGCCCTTATGCTACACTAGAAAATAATGTGAGGTTGTTGCTACAATTATTATTGAAATCTCGACTTGGTGTAAAACAACATGGAATAAGGGAGGTTTTGAGAATGAATAAGGATATCGATAGATGATAAAGAGTATTGATGACATGGTCATGATAAATAGATTAATCAAGGTAACACTCCCCCAAACTTAAAGCTTTTGTGTAAAGAAGGAGAAATAATGGTTGAAAAATATGAGTCAATAATGCTCAGTGGTTTTACATAACATTCTCTTAAACTTTTAATAAATCAAAAACTTATTCTATTTTACCTCTGTAAAAATGTGGAATGGCATGTATGGACTGACATTTGTTGAAGCTGATTTAGGCTAAGTTGATGCTGAAAGTGATGCAAAAGGTGGAAGCCATGCAAGTTGAAAGAAAGTAATCATAAAGTGTAGCAAGGTTTCCTTCCCCCAGACTGATTAGTTGCCTTGTCATCAAGGTTTCTGTAACACATCTCATGAGTAGCTTCAATCAATAATTCATTACCTCAATTACCTCATTATATAAAAGTGACATAATCATGTTGTGAATGTCATGGGATAATAAAGGATAAAAAGGGAATATAAAAGAGGGTAAAAATGATGAGAAAAAAGATGCATTCCCTATACCCATCATCTTTGTTTTTTATGGACACAAAAATGGTGAGAATTAGTTATCTTAGCCTTTGCCTCTCAAGGTATGACCAATTACTTGGTATTCACAATTAGAATTAGGCCTCTTTATTCTACCCCAAAATAAGAGTAGTGTTGTCAAGCTAGGAATAAATGACGACTGATTGGGCAAAGGAACTGTCTTTAGTTAAAGATAGAAACATGTAGAATAATGGAATGATAGATTAGATGATAGAGAATGCCAAATCTAAAATATCCTAAAAGTTTCATCCCTGCCATGTAGAGTAAATATTTAGAACTCATTAACAGATATAAACCATAACCAACATCTTCTAAGAACTGATTAGATATTACCCCATGAACCATGAGTTCTAGCAAACCTTATATATGCAACAGTAGGCTTTATCGACAATTAGCTTTAAGAAAAAATGTAACCAAGCATATCATAGTATTGAATTAACTTTTATACCATAGGCATGGTCACTGCTACCAGCAGGCGTCCATAGCCTCAACATGGATGCCTTTTTAACCCATTGAGATGTCAGTGTCCCATCTATTAGAAGTAAATACATAGTTACAAGAGCATTTCAATTTACTTAGATGTCTATTGAAGATCATTGTTATGGCTTGGTAACTAGTTAATAACAATGCCATTCATAGGAGCTACCTAAAGTGAACAAGTTGGCTCGTGGTGAGACCTCTTGTCCTTCAATATTACAACCAAAGGCCATTAACCTGGCTTGGTGACCAGTAGTGGTAATGTCACTTTATTAGGAACTATGATCATGGTAGGTTAGCTTGTGATGAGACCTCCTATCCTTTAGTTGAATATCTTTGTTTAAAATTAAACTATGGTTATTATTAATCAACAAAATATTACTTAATAGATGGGGTGGAAGGTCAACTCCTTAAGAGCTAGGGATGGTGTAAAATGTTTTGTAGTAACTATTTTCAACTTGGGTAGTCTTGCTTCTAAAAAACTACTAACCTTCAAATGGCTGCGCATAAATATATTTCACTTTGTTAAGATTGAGGATGATGAAAAGTTTGTTATATAGTGATAGAAATATTTAAGTACAATTTTGTGGTAATCATCATAAATTTTACAAGATCAGGGACTCAACAAATTAAGAAAGTTAAAAATTGACATGGTGAAATCATCTTTGCATAATTATTCCTTAAAAATAAGATTATGTTTATAGATAAACAAAGATAAATTGACTACCCAATCATTATGTCAAAGAAGACCTAGAACATTAAAAGTATTTCCCATTCACCAAGTGTTGAATCAAAAACGTGAAAATGGGTGATCGTGACTTAGGTAACAACAACTGTAATAAAGGGAACAATAGTTATGACCTAGGAAACAATAGTTGTAACTGAGGGAACAACAATTGTGACCAAGGGAAAAACAGGTTTGACTAAGGGAACAACAACTGTGACCAAGGTAACAACAACTGTGACTAAGGATACAACAACTTTGACTAAGGAAAAAACAGTTGTGGCTAAGGGAACAACAACTGCGACCAATGGAACAACAGTTGTGACTAAAGGAACAACAACCGTGACCAAGGAAACAACAATTGTGGCTTAGGGAACAACAACTGTGACTAAGGGAACAACAACCGCAACTAAGGGAACAACAATTGTGACTAAGGGAACAACAACCGTGACCAAGGAAACAACAATTGTGGCTAAGGTAGCAACAACTATGATTCGAGATTTATTTATCCAACAATACCATTGTTGCATGTTACAACCTTGAAATTACCCATACCATTTTAAGCTTGTGGACATGAAATATCAAGCATGACTGTGGCAATCCCTCCCAAAAACTATCTCAATGGGAGATCCTAGCAAGGTGACATGGAAAATGATTATTCATCCAACAGTCATAGTCACTTTACAAAATAATGAGGAATTAAGAGTAAATCATTCCTGACAAGGCTTACCATAAGAATGTTTAATATTAGATATGAGGCAACCATATACTTGATAAGACTTGGGGAACAAATGGATAGATGTGGAGCAACAACATAAAAATGAAGAATTTTCTTCTTTTATTTTGGTGAAGGAACAAAAGTCGTGACTTTGAAATAAACAACATCTGAAACATACAAGAAATCAAAAAAGGAAAAAACACTTTATTGAAATAAAATAAATAAATAAATAACTTAAGTTACAACCGCTGTGATTTTGGGTGTAGCAATGTTGTTTCCTAAGGGAACATCAATCTGTTTCTAGGAACAACAATCTGTCAATGGTGAATGAATGGAAACAAAATATATTTTAGAAAAATGCTTTGGTAGCAATGACTTGGATCTTCAAATCAATTCTTCATTTCTCTTGTTATGAATCCATCAAGTAAAAAAAAAAGTCTTCACATTGTTTTCTTTGTGTTGGTGGGAAATAGCGGGAACAATTTTGTAGCAAGCTCTTATGATAAAAATAAAAATAAAAAATTAGATCATGGAACCTAGAAAGAATCAAAATCATATAATACTAAATTTCTTAATTAATCCTTGGAAGAAATTCCCTTATTTCATTAGCATTATCTTCAAGAATCACTTGTTTGTAAATGGACCTCCTTTATTCTCCAGGGACCTGCAAAAAAACGAGCATCTACCTGCAATAAAACATGAAATCATGGAAGAAGAGAGGTGTATAGGCTCTCTTAATCCAAGAAATATGCAAAAAACTAACAAGTAGTTACTCCATAAAACAAATCCATGGCAAAAAATAACAAAGTAAAATTAATTTATTACTAGTGGGTGAGCAGTGGCCAACCATACTAACCAACAATATTTTAATCATAACTTCTTTATTTTTCATCCGATTTGAGGGATTCCAAATCTAAATGAAAGTGAATTAAGAGAGATATCTCCAATAGAAATATGTTTTAAAAATTTGATGAGATGAGATGTCAAATTTACTCAGAGCAACCTACATAGCAGAGTCATTTTTTATTTCCCAGCTTAGACCAACAGTTGATATTTTTAGCACAACTTTTTCATTTGATGACAGATGGAACTGATGAAAATTGGGGATTAAATTATTTTCATATATCCATCTCCAATAGAAACAGTTTTTTAAGGCAAGAATAATTGATGGGTCAAATATGCTAGTGAACAACGAGAAAAACAGAGTTTTAAGAAGCATTGGGTACAAGTTTATTTTAAAATGTTGGAAATATTATTGAACTAAGGTTGAAACAACATCTATAGATAATATTGATGAACAAGGGTTTCTTAAATGAGGTAATATTTCATTTGAAATTGATTTTCAAAAAGAGGAAATGAAAATTACTCTAATCAAGGATTTTGAGAAGGTGAGAAAGTGTCCAAATTCAAGATGACAAAGACAATTAAAAGTATATATAGTTTTATTTTTATATTATATGTTTTTAATTTAAGATTAGGATTATTCCACTTTTCTTGATAGGCAAGGATATTTGATTGGTGTATATTTTAAATTATTAAAATTTAAGTATATGTTTTTACATGCATTGTTACGCATTTTTATTTGTTTAGATGCTCATTTCAAATTCACATTCTATGTTTAAAAATATCATAAAAACAAGTTCTCTCTCTGTGTGTGTGTGTGTGTGTGTGTGTGTGTGTGTATATATATATATATATATATATATATATATATATATATATATATATATATATATATATATATATAGAGAGAGAGAGAGAGAGAGAGAGAGAGAGAGAGAGAGAGAGAGAGAGAGAGAGAGAGAAAATTATCATCATGTGTTATATTAAGAGAAAGATAACATGGAATGTTAAAAATCCAATTTGTTGTGTCTCTTAATGTATAAAGAAAAATGTGAGAATGTTAAGTGTTTTAAGTTATTTTGAATGTTTTAATGGTCATCTTGCCAAAATAGATTTAAACTTAAAAGGATTACAATGAGTTTATGGTCAATTGTATGGGTATCTTTTTTCATGTTTTTAACAGTTTAAACATGTCATTCATATTATTTACTTATCTAGGCATATGAAATATAATACAATGACAAGCCATACATAATGGAGCAAAAGTGTTTATGCTAGAAAGCCATATCAAAAAACCAACATACAAATAGAGGTCAGGGACACTTATAACTTCTTATATCTATGAAGCTATTAGACACTATGGTCTTTTATACCATTCTATAATATGCTTCTAGATCTCTGTGAAATGTTAATGCATCCTCCATACTCTTGTTCACACTATGGAAGAACTAATAGCTATTGAAATGGTAAAAACATTTTCCTCATTTTATTAGGTTTTTGATATTTAGAGTTAAGATTGCTCTTAAGGTTGAGAAATCCTTTTAGAACCTCCATGATTCATTTAGAAGTTTCTACTAGTCTCCCTGTGTTACTAACTCTACATATTTGAGTTATGGTGTACCAAATGGGCATTCATAAAAAAATTGGATCATTAATTTCTCGAGGCCATAATTAATTGCATATGAATGTTGTTTAATATGTATTATAATTGCCCGGATGCGGGTGCATAAGGGACGGGGGAATGGCACGCGTCGGCACGTGGGCGGGTGGCATGCTCATGGTGCCCGGCAGTACCACGCGTTGGGCTGCATTAAACCACTTGAATGCGAAGAGGAGAAGGCATTAATGCCTGTCTACTCGGCTCGAGGGAGGCAATTGTGCGACGGGGTGGTGAGGAAGTTTAAACAGAGAAGGATGGCACGACGGGAGGAAATTTGCGAGCCTGGTAAGGAGACCCTGCTCCGCTCAGACAGCAATGCGATTGCAGAGCTAAGGGGTATTAGCTCTTGGAGCTGTGATTGTGAGACCGTCGTGGGTTCTAGGATCTGGGTTGGTGAGACCGGTGTTAGTCTCTGGAGTTGGTGCGGGTTCTTGTTGCTGGGATTGGCACTCGGAGCGGATTCTTGTTGCTGGGGTTGGTTCTGTATGCTGGTTCGTGTTGTCGGGTTTGGTTCTTGGTGCTGGTTCTTGTTGACGAGGTTGGTTCTTGGAGCTGGAGTCAGGGCCTGGTGCTGGCGTTTGTTCCTGGTGCTGCAGGTCGCTCCAGCCATTGTCGAAGCTCAGAGCGCTCGAATTGTAAGAAGGATAACAATGCCGAGGGACAGGCCGAGGATGGGCAGCCGGAGGGGTGGAATTCAGGGCAGAGCTCCACCGAAAGATGACTATTATTCCCCCTCTTCCTCCATGGAGGTTACCTCGAGGCCTCAGTGGTTTCAGGACAGCAACGATGAGGAGGGGGGGCACAATGAAAGAAGCCCAATTGCTGAAGAAAGGCAGAGGGAGCTCCCCATGCTCAGGTATCGACTCCCCTGCCCACAAGTCAATTCCACATTGATTGTGTCCATTACTGTTGAACCTGGAGTCATTTCGAATATGGAAGTCGAGCCTCTGCCAGAAGGGCAGCGCTCCAGCAGAGATGACTCTCCAATTGCTTGCCTTCCGGTCGGAGCAGGAAGTGGTTGGTCGCCGCCTGAGCATGTTCCTGGTCGGGGATGGTTGGAGTCTCGTCGCGCATATGGGAAGGGCCTGGAACGCCCCGCTACCAATCTTGACCCGGATGCTGGCCCTTCTGGGCACGTTGCTGCTTCACTGGCTCGTCGTGCCTATGGGATGGAACTGGAACGCCCCGCCACCAATCTTGACCCGGATGCTGGCCCTTCTGGACACGCTGCTGTTGCACTGGCGGGTTCGAGCAAGCCAGCCCGAAAGGGTAGCCCAGATAAGGTCATCCAGCTTTCAGATTCAGAGAATTCGCTCCATTTCGGGCACAGAACTGCGGAGGCGCTCCAGACTACTGATGAAGACTGAATTCGCCCTGGTAATCTCTGTTGTTGTTGGGATTTTGATGTGTAAAATGGCTAAGTGGCAGCCTTATTTCTGTCAATGTGTCGGCTATATTGTTCAAGTGTCACCCGTAACTGTCCAAGTGTCCGTTATCATTGTCCAGTTGTTTGTGTGTCTATGTCCGGGTCATACTACGGCCCTGGTGTCTTGGTGTCCATCTATGTTCAGTTCTTCTATGTTATGTAACAGTGTCGGCAGTGGATCAGCAACATTCCCAATTTTGAATCTCTTCAATTTTGGAGCTGTTAAGTGGGCAAGGCCAGGGCTGACAAGCAAATCCTCTTAGCCTCGCCTTTGTACTCTATTTTGTATTTTTGTTTTGTATGATAATAGAATTAGTCAAATTCAGAAAAAAAAAAAATATGTATTATAATTGGATGAGAATATATCAATGAGAAGAATAATTTCAATTTTGGAGGAGGAAACTCTACCACCGCTCTCATATGGCATTAGACCCTAAAAAAATGTTTAAGGCCTTAAGAATGTGCCAAAAGTGGGTGATATGGATTTGAAAAAATAAACACTATCTTTAAGACATCCCAAATTCTAACATACATCCCCCATTTATAAAATCTATAAACTCATAAGGTACTTGTGTAAATCTAATTTGCATCATGCCTCCCTAGTTTTGGAGACTTTAGTCCCCAAAAGCTTTAGTTTAGAATAAGACAAGGAAAAAAAAAATCTTAGCTTTCGCCTTGGAGTAACATTTGACCTTAGTTGGTAGTTAACCTTTCAATCCCACTTACCAATTCTTGTTGATCCATTTAGGTCATTCTCATTTATTTTTACAAGAGTTGCACCTTCTAGTTATTATGCCTCTAAATTTGGTACCAAGTTTGCGATACATGGTAATAGTTAGCCCTCTTCACCCTCATTGAGCATGGATGGTTATATAATTTTAGGACCTATAAATTAGTTAGCCCTCTTCACCCTCATTGAGCATCTATGGTTATATAATTTTAGGACCTATAAATTTACTAACAAGTAAATGCATATATAAGGTGGATGAGTGAGTCTCAAAAAGTTATTTCCTACCTTCTCTGATATTTCAAAAGGTCCATATCAAAGCCTTTAATTTTCTTCCCTGGTTCATGTAACCTTTCTTTATTAGGATGTAACCAAACTCTATCTCCTACATGAAGGGCTTACATTATAGACACATATAGTTGTTATTCATCCTCGAGTCAAAAGTAAAAAGGGACTCATTTATGTAAGGGACATTGTAGAGGCACTAGAGCTATGAAGTAGATGGGAGTGCACTTGAAAACCAAGCTCAAAGGGACCTATATTCTGAATACCTTATGGTCATACAATCGACCCCTCGGGCAAAGGGTGGTTATTTCTTGTTAGCTATAAAGGAAGAAGGAATTAAAACTTCAAATACTAGGAATTGTTGCAAAAGGGATTGTTTAAATTTCAAGGTGGGTAGTTGTTTCTTGTTAGCTAAAATAAAAGAAGAAATTAAAACTTCAAATACTTGGGATTGTTGTAAAAAGGATTGTTTAGATTTTAGAGTAGTAGTTAATTGTTTCAAGGGAAAGTTGAAGTTGACATTTAAAAAATAAAGTGAATAATGATTCCATGTGAAGGGATTTTCAATAGAATAAAAATGATTTCCAAGTAATTTTCTATGAATTTTTTCTTTATAGATAGTTGGATTAATATTGAGAAATCAAAGAGCCTACAGGTGTAGAATACAGGATGATGGGGTGTGTATTGTTAAGTCACTCTTTGATGTGAAGGTCAACAATTCTTAACTTTGTACCCCAAAGAGAATGTGATTTAAATACCTCTAATTTAATAATTTGAATATATATATATATATATTTAAAATTAATTATCAACAAATTTATATAGATGTACACTAAAATACAATATTGCGAAATCTCACAAAGTCATAATTGTCTCCATGAACAAATAAAGATAATATTCTTCTCAACAACTCACCCATCCCTTAAAAAAAATTATTATAAATATATTAAACATATTTTAATATATAACCCAAAAAAAACCTATTTTAATATATATTAAGCATATTTTAATATATAACCCCAAAAAAAAACTTATTTTAGAATATAACAAAAGAGAGCATATTACAAATTCAGATTAGTATATCCATGACCGGAAAAATATCAACGCTCCGTAATATTATTCTGAACTGCTCACCGACCCCTTTAACAAAAAGTTATTACAAAATTTTCGCTGAGAGTAAGTCGCGGCAGAACATGCTTGCCACAACCGTGATGGACCTGTTTTTCATTCCGCTGCATCGTTGCCTTTGAATGCTAGAGGTCACTAATATCACTGCCACGAACCACAATTTTCATACATAGGGTTCAAGGAGGAATCCGATGGATTGGAATAAGGTGACTAAAAAAAATTATATGGAGATAAACAGGTCGAGATCGTATAAAGATTAGAGTGAACAACAACTCGTGTTCTGCTCCACAGTTGTCGAAACTGTACTCCCAAGTCACGGGTGCATACTCTCATTTTAAGATTTCTGTCCATAGTTACACGGGTACGGTTTCTAGGTTGTGAAGAGAAAGTACCTTAAACTCTGTTCCGGGGAGTTGAGTTTGGGAGTGGGTAGGAAACATTCTAAAATTGTCGAAGGATATTTGTTTTTGGGATTTCGGAGCTGGTAGGAAACACTCCAAAATCACTAGAGCTTTAATGGGTACATTGGAGTTTTCCCAGAGGTTCACTGCAACAGATTTTTACGAATAGGGTATTTATTTTGAGCAGATTTTGATGTTTTGGGTATTTATTTTGAGTAGGGAAGGTACTGTTTGTTTATTTTCTAAGTGATACATGTAGGTTAGAGGCTGAACTACATGAACTCTGTAAAACTACAGAGAAGTGGAAATGTAGCAAATGTTTCAACAAAATATAGATAATTGCCAGTGATTCTTTGGCAGATTCTCTTGCAAATCTTGAATTTCAACAATTACAAGTAAGTCTACTCTTTGAAGCCTATTTTGAAGCTTTAATGATAAATTTGGGCTGAAAGAGAAAGAGTAGTGTGTGTTATAATTCCATTTTATAAATTTACGAACTTGAATTTGGAAGTTGAATATAATATAGCATTACATAAAATCACATAATAATCAGTAATAACAATGTTTTTTTCCCTTTGGAGGTTCCATGTGTTTCTTTGTTAAGAAGGAATTTGATTAACAAATCGTTAGTGGATTAATATTTTGATTTTTTTTGTTTCAAAATTCAATCTTTTACATATTTCTTTGCAAGATAAAATTTGATTAGCAAATTTTAAATAGAAATATTTTCTTTTTTTATATTATATTATTACAACTCCTAATTTAATGTTTCAAGTAAATTTAAGCAAAATTTTCCCAATATCCTAAACTCATGCCAAATCACTTATCTCCATTGTAAAATGAAATTAACTACTAATATACCTGAAACTCTTGCAACATAGCTTCGGTCTATTGTAAGATGAAATTGAGGCCATCACGTGAAGAATTGGCCAAAATATTAAAAAAAATTCAAACTATAAATAGACTATATAATAAACTCTCGTGTTTGATAATCGTGACCTATATAGTTTTAAAGCTAAATATATGAATTTTAACCATGTCTATGTTGTATTTTTGTTTTTTGTTATTTGGATAATTGGGATGTAATCTAAAAGAATTATGAAAGTGTGAAGGTGAAGGCATTAATTGAATTACAAGTTTCGAAATTCAATGAACATCAGCTAAATTAATTGTTTGATATTGAAATATCTCTAAAATCTGCAATCCAAAAAACATGCAGTTTTCGTTAAGATAATTTTCAAACTATCTATCACATTAATTATTATGGAAGAGGAGCTAAATAGTATTTGATATGACATTCATATCAAGTGATCTTTGTGAAATAGATTCTGGAGGTGTGAAGTTTCCAACTTGGATTCCAGGGAATTATGCTGAGCTGATATGTCTTGGAAATCTTATAACTGCTGCATAAGTTACTGTTTTTAATAATGCAAGAAAGTGATATTTCTCACTGCAAAATGTAAGGAAGTACAATTTTTATTCTTCACGAGTTCTGGACCAGCCGCTTTGTATTGTAATGTAGTTTGGCACGGCTACTTATTAAATTTTGTCTGGCTCTGAATGGGATATTTATCAGAGTCAAAACTAAGGCAGCACAGTTTATGTTCATCACGGGCTCTGGACCGGTCGCTTTCTTTTATAATGTTGATTGGCACGAACAACTTATTAAATTATGTTGTTTAGTTGGTGGGACTTTGCCGTGATCATCCAGGCTCGGGTTGATATGACTTTTCTCAGACGTACCAGAAACATAATATTTAAAAGAACTAATGATAACTTTGAAGTCACATCGAATGCATAAATCTGTGTATCACATGACAAGGCTATAACAACATTCACTATGACTCTTTTTCTCTCAAACACCGTCATGCTTTAAAATTAGAATTCACATCGAATACATGAATCTTTGTGTGTCACATAACAAGGCTATAACAACATTCACTGTGAAGTTTTTCTCTCAAACACCGTTATACTTTATGCATAAATCTTTGTGTATCACATGACAACGCTATAACAACATTCACTATGAAGTTTTTCTCTCAAACATTATTATATTTTAAATTTAGAATGATTTTTTTGTGAGTTTTTTAATTTAATTTTACTAAAATCTTGCAAGAATTTATTAAAATCACAAGTTTGATGAGTAACCCACAATCACTTAGTAGTTTTTCAAACTATTTTTGAACATTATATTAAAATAAATACTTAAAAGATTTTTTATTTTTCTTAAAGAAAATGTTGTTTAATATCTTTTAGAAGAAAGTCTTTGGGATTAATCACATTGATAGGTTTTGGTAGACGTTTGGAACTAGCTAATGTGGTTCATCCTCAGGACTAGGTGAGAAATCCATCGATCATAAGGAATAAATAGTAAGGATGCAACATTCCCCAGAAATTGCCATTAAAAACTCGTTGTTGGTGAATTAGTTAAAATGTAAAGAAATTAATTATTAGGGAGTTAGTGGTAAGGACTTATTCCATTAAAATATTCTATGTTTAGTTAAAAATAGTTGCTAAGGAATAATTAAAAATAAAAAAAATAAAATATTGAATTTTAATAATGAAAAGGAGTTATTTATTAATAAATTATATCATTATAAATAAAAATAAAAAGAAAAGAAAATAAATAAATAAATAAATTATTGAAATTAAAGGATAAAGAGAAAAATAATAATAAAAAAATTAAAAAATTAAAAATTTAAAAAAATTAAGTTTATATTATTCAAATTAAAGGGTAAAGAGAAAAATAATACTTAAAAAAACTAGTAAAATCAATGAAAAAAAAAGATGAGGGCATAAAACAAAAGAGAAAAAGTCGAGGAGGAGAGGGGAAAGGGAGGCAATAATGACTTACAATGAGAGAGCTGGCATCCAGCTCTTACTCAATTTCCAATCATCATCCCTATTAAGATTTTTGGCATGCCTTTCTATCTCAATCGCCTCTCTAAGCTTCCTATGGTGGAATCTCAATCGCCTCTCTAAGCTTCCTATGGTGGAAGTGGTCGACCTTAGCGATGACTTTGGATTCTTCATCCCTATTAAGATTTTTGGCATGCCTCCTATGGTGGAAGTGGTCGACTTTAGCGATGACTTTGGATTCTTCATCCCTATTAAGATTTTTGGCATGCCTTTCTATCTCAATCGGCTCTCTAAGCTTCATATGGTGGAAGTGGTCGACCTTAGCGATGACTTTGGATATATATATATATTTTTTTTAAGGCTAGAAATTAGAAAATATATAATATATAATTAAATTTAATAAGTAAATTTAGTTATAAAGTAATTAAAATGAGGAAAACATTATTTACTTATAGAATATATAAAGGAAGATTAAGCCATCTATTTTAAAAATAAAAATAAATTTAGATTTTATGACACAAAAGTTCTTAAAACCACTTAAATAAAATATTTATAATATTCTAAGTATATAGTCAAAAGATCTTAGGGAATGTAGTTTGGTGAACAATTTGTTTCCCCAATTACATAGGTTAGATTTTTAAAAATGTATTGTAATTAAAACATTAATAACATTTATAAGATTGGCCACAAAACCAAATGAATACGAGAGCGATGGCACAACAGGCAGGGGACTTCGGGTAGATGATGCGTGTTTGAATCATGATGGCGCAGATGGCTGTACTGCGCGGGTACACGTCTCCCTCAGTACAGGGCAGACAATATAATATTCCCTTCCTCCATAGCTAGGTTTTTTTACTCCATTTTATTGTGCCCACCTTTACCTGTTCCATAGTTTGCTGCTTGGATCCCTGGCTCCATCGCCCATTTTACCACTTGCTGCTCCTTCCCTTGGCGGTTACCACAGGAAACTAGCGATTCAAATTACCTGACAGTGATGGACCTCAATTTGGTGGATTACTCGGAAGAACCGTTGGCGGAGGGTTCTATCTAGACAACCCCGTGATTTGCTAAGTTAGGGTTGCTCTCATTTAGTAATGAGTTGCATGAGACTATCTTTGGCCTTCCCTCCCTCTCAGGTCCATATGACCACCAGGTGATCTTGCTGGACGACCCTACAACCTAGCCATCCCTCTACAATCCCCCGCCATCTCCGTCATCCCTAGGGTTTGCATCTGGGTGCCTTAACCCTGACCCTCCGTCTCCTACCCTTAGTTATACCTCCCACCCCCCTCTGTCTGTTTTCCTCGCTGCTCCTCCTGTTCCATCCTCCGCTACGGTCCCCTTGATTACGCCGTGCACGCCCTCACCCCTTTGGGTAGTTTCACCAATATTCCCCACTTAGCGAATGCCCTACCAGTCGGCTCATCCCTTCCCCCCGAAAACCCCCCCGTTTCAGAGTACACCTCAGATTGTCGAGGAGACTCTACTGCTGAAGTGAGGGCCTGCAAGAAGACTAAGTGCTTCCGGACCAAAGTTGTCGACACCTTTCTCAGGCTCGAGGAGGACATTTAGCTTGGAGACACTATGGATTTCATAGATAGGGTGCTAGTTGGAAGAATTCGGGGATGCAACTATACAATGGCTCGCCTAAAAACATGGGTATCAGAGGTCTGGGGGAATCATTTAGCTAACCTGCCCTCAGTACAAACATTCGTGAAAGGGTGGTTTGCCCTAAGATTCTCGAGTCCAGACCACACGAACTGGGTCCTTTCGTCCTATTGGCATTTCGAGCATGCCCTAGTCCTCCTGAAGCGTTGGTCACCGCTTTTCGACTCAGATATAGAGTAGCTAGGCGTTGGCCTAATCTAGGTCAGATTACCAGGGCTCCCGTTACATTTTTGGTTATAAGACATTTTTCGCCGCATTGGGAACACAATCGACGCATACATGGAATTTGATAAGTCTTATTTATCTATTGGCAAGATGTATTTTGCAAGGATTTTGGTACATATGGATATTAGGGGAGGGTTACATGAATACATTACCATACAGTGGAGATCATTCACCCGGAAGCAATCACTGGACTATGAAGGCATCCCCTACAGATGTTGCAGGTGCCATAAGGGCGGTCATGTCTATAAGGATTGCCCCTTGATCATCAAAAAGGGTCATCAACCGGAGGACAAAGATCAGGAAGCCCATACCCCTCGGGACCAACCTCAGCCAACTATGGAAGTGGAAGATCTCTCACAACATGGCCTGGTTGAAGCTGACAAGGCACACGAGAAAGAATCAAGGAAGAAGCGTGGGAAAGCTCCACTTTGGCCTCCCTCCCCACCTTTGACAAGAGATCGGGTGGCTATAGGGGACGCTCATTCAACGGGTATGTCAAATTTCCCCCTCTTTTGTTTATTCTACTATTGTGTCTCCTATATTGCCTCCCCCTACATTGCATGATAGGACCATGGAATCTTTGGATACTCCCCTCAATTTCTTCCTCTCTCATCCTCCTTGGCTCTTTTATCAGCTCCCTATTATTCAGCACTGCTCCATAGCACCTCCCCCTACTGCTTACTCCTTCCCATAGCCCTCCCTCCTCGGTGCACCCTCTCCCTCATTACTTATCCACTCTCACCTGGAATCTCATTACCCTCTCTGTTTTAGAATGTGATCTCAGGGCCTCGACATTATAGGCTTTGAGGTAGACTCTTTCCCCCCTCTAAAATCCTGGGGGCGTCCTTCCCATCTATCCAAAGCCAAAAATCAGGCCAAGGAGGAGATCGCATCTGGAAAACAAAAATCTATTGATTTCCCCCCCTCCATGAAGCTGCTCCCCTGCAACTGTAGCGGGATGGCTAGCCTGGATAAAAAACTAGACCTAAAGCATCTATTTGCCAATGAGCATGTAGACATTATTTTTCTACAAGAAACCCTTGGCCCGATGAGCTATATCACGCCCCTACTTGAATCTTGGATACCTGTCTAGACTTTCCACTCCTTGGATGCCATGGGCAGATCTGGAGGGTTGGCTATGGGCATATGCAAACATTCCATCAATACTTTGAGGGTTTGGGGAGGACGGGGGTACTTGGGAGGAGACATCTACTCTCCCACTCTTGAAGTAGAATTCAGGATCTTTAATGTATATGGTCCCTGTCAGGATAGAGTTGGTTTTTAGAGAACTTTGTTTAATTCAACCCTCCTGCAACAAGACAACATTATCTTGGGGGGGACCTAAATTTCTCCTTGGGGTATGCGGAATCTTGGGGCAATCAAGCACAGGTGGATGCGTTGTCTGTTTTCTTTGAAAACCTCTTGGAGACCCACAACTTTATTGACATCCCCTTAACCAAATTGTAGTCGACCTGGAGGAACAATAGAACAGGGGAAGCAAGCCTGGCCAAACAGCTTGACAGATTCCTCTTAAAAGAATACTTGGTTAATAGGGGATCATGTATCAAACAATGGGTGAGCACTAGAGGCCTATCGGATCATTGATATATCTACCTAGAGCTATTGGAAGTCATAGAAAAACCAAAGGCTCTGTTCAAAATTAATTCCAAAAGGCTACGGGATGAGGAATACATTAATTTGGTGACTGATTTTTGGAAGGAAAACCCTCCAGCCATATCAGGGAATCTTATGCATGATTTCTCGCATAATATGAAGGAGTTGAAGGCCCTATCCAAGATATGGGCAAGGAAGAAAAAGGAAGTAGAAGAGCTGACTCTCAGAACAGTAGAGGAAGAAATATACTCCTTTGAGGAAGATTCTGGAGGTATCATAATGTCTCAGGAGCAAAAGGACAAATATTCCACATCTCTGTTGAAGAGAACTCAAATCTTAAGAGACAGAGAAGAGAGCTGGTGACTCCGAAGCTGAGCCATCTGGCTGAAGGAGGGGGATGATAATACTAAATTTTATCACAAACATGCCAATGGGAGGAAGGCCATTAACACAATATGGGAGCTCAAAGATACCCAGGGTCGATCAGTACAATCCTTCCGAGAGCTGGCAGCACTGGCATGTTCACACTTTCAAAATATCTACAAAGCTCCACCCAATGCTACCTTGGCTGAAGTAATGCGTATCGTGCAGCTCTTCCCCGACTATGTAGATCAGGAGGCAGAACAGGAACTCTCGCGAGAAGTCACACTAGAAGAGCTTGAAGATACTCTGAAATGGCTAAAAAGGACAAAAGTCTGGGGCCAGATGGATGGACAGTTGAATTTTACACCTCCTTCCTCGAGGTTTTAGGAACAGACCTCTTGCGAATCATAGAGGAAAGCAGAAGGGGTGGAAGGATATTGGGAGGCCTAAAATCCACTTTCATTGCTCTTATCCCCAAAGCTGATAAGCCCTCCTCCTTTGATGACTTTAGGACTATATCCTTATGCAATTGCATATACAAAATTATTGCCAAGATTATAGCCAATCAATTAAAGCCAATCCTGTCCCTCCACATATCCCATGAACAGTTTGCCTTCCTACATAATAAGTATATTCATGAAGTGATTGGTACAACTCAAGAACTCCTTCATTCCATTCAGCTTAGGAAACTAAAAGGTATGATTTTGAAGATAGACCTATCTAAAGCTTTTGATAAAGTCAATTGGCTATACCTATGAATCCTATTAACTCAACTGGGATTTCCTTTTACTTTCATTAAGTGGATCATGAGCTGTGTAACCGATGTACCTTACAGTGTTCTCATAAATGGATCAGCTTCCCCCTTATTTTATGCTGAGAGGGGACTTGGGCACGGTTACCCCCTATCCCCATTACTATTCCTTCTCATCATGGAGGGCCTAAGTAGACTTATAAGGGAAGAACATCGTCAGGGGAGAATCAGTGGTATCAAAATCACTGACATGACTATTTTGACTCATTTTCTCTTTGTGGATGATGTGCTCATATTCCACAATGACGGCCTTGGCGATCTCACTGCTCTTCATCAAGCCATTGGTACGTTTCAAAAGGCCACGGGGATGATACTGAATGAATCCAAATCCACTATAAAAGCATCCAGGTGCTCCCAAAATGAATTACAATTCACCCTAAGGAGATTCCCCTTTATTTTCCACCCTATTGAGGAAGGCCTGAGATACCTAGGCTACCGATTGGAGCCCTTTGGTTAGAAAATTGCATATTGGATCTGACTCATTACTAAGGTAGAAAAACGCTTAAATATATGGTACCATAAATACCTGTCTAGAGCAAGCAAATTGGTACTGATCAAAGCTGTTTTAGAAGCAATGCATGTATATTGGATGACCTTAGCTTGGATTCACAGGGGCATTCTGGATAGATTGCAAAATATCTACTGTTTCTTTCTATGGAAGGGGAAACAGACAGGGAAAATTTTTGCTTGGACAAGATGGGAATCTCTGGCAATGCCTAAAAGATGGGGTGGTTGGGGGATCAAGAGATTGGACACTTTTTCCAAAGCACTTGCAGCAAAGTTGGGTTGGCAACTAATCAATAACTACAGCCTTTGGATGAAGGTCGTCACTTCAAAATACATCAACCCCTCAAATCCACTTGACTGGATTAGACAAGGACACCGTTCTAGCGGGAACATATCAATTATCTGGAAGGCAGTTACAAAAGCAATGGACCTGATAAGAAACGGATTGACCTGGAGAATTCGATCTGGTTCCTTGGTGCACATAGGAGAAGACCCCTGGGTAGGCTGTGGCAATGCTCACAGACTCCTCGAAGAACTGAGAACACATCTAGCAGAACAAGGTATAACTCATATATGCCATATAGCGGACAACGGTCGATCCTTTCTGACACAACAGGCCTGGAAATCTGGATTAGCTCTAAATATTCCCCCGCCCTGGCAACAAGACTGGAAAGACTACATATCTGCACTAATAGAGGCCCATATCAGGATCTCAGAAGGAGATGATGAGCTCATCTAGGCCTTTTCCAAACATGGATATTATGCCCCCAAGATCGGATATCTAGTTCTAATGGATCCCCACAAGCCGCTAGCCCGTGAGCCTTGGTAGAACCTATTATGGAAGTTAATAGCAGCCCCAAGAACAAAGTTGATCCTGTGGTCTATACTGAACAACAAGGTCCTCACGGGAGAAAACTTAATGAAACGATCTTTCTCATGGCCATTTTGGTGCCATCTCTGCAAAAACAACAATGAAGACACATAACACCTCTTTCTGGATTGCCCTATATCGCAAGAGCTATGGAATGGATATACCTCAGCACTCTCCATTCACAGTCGATGGCATGGCAACAACTTAAAGGATGCATGGAATAATTGGTGGAAAGATACCACTGGAAATGAAAGGAATATACCTCTGCTCATCTGCTAGGCAATATGGATAGTTAGGAACCAAATTATATTTCAGCAAAAGTCCCCCTATTGGCCCTCCATCCTGAACAGAACCTTAGCGGAGTATCATACAATTCCTGAAGATACCACACAAAAACAACACAGAAACATAGAGACAGAGATCATCAACTTCTCCATACCATGGGCCTACTTTGATGGATCAGCTCAGGAATCGGGTTGTGGAGGTGGAGCAGTATTGCACTTATCAACAACACATACCTATAAAATCCAAATGGGATTGGGCAGAGGAACAAATAACTATGCCAAGCTTTTAACTGCTAAATATCTCATCCAATACACTTTATATAAACAATGCACAAATCTGCAATTATATGGTGACTCAAAACTAGTTATTAACTGGATCAACAAAAAACACATCTGCAATGCATATACATTGAAGCATATTCTGGATGAGATTCATATACTCATCACGTGTTTTGACTCTTTCATTTGTCATCATATTTACAGGGAGCGGAACTCCGTTGCTGACCACTTATCCAAAGAAGCAATGCTTAGGGATGACGACATATGGATGATATGCGAGGAAAAGGATGGTGCCGTCTACCAGCACTATCACAGACCCTTTATAGATCTTGAAGCTTTCTGAAGCAACATTGCAAGGGACAGGATTTTTTGATAACATATTTTTGCTTATATTGTAAATATTTATCAAAACTTTTATAATATCGCACCCTCTCTGCAAAGAGGCTAGATAGCTCTTTTTTTTTATCATTCTCATATACTTCCTGCGTGGAGGAATGCACAAAAGTATCTCTATATTTTTTGAACAGGCAATGGCCTCACTCAAGTAATGCCATGCATATACAAAATGTAATTTTCTCCTATAATGAAGATTACAAAATGTAATTTTCTCCTATATTAAGGTTAGGTTTATGTTATATATATAGATGCGTGATTTAAGGTTATATATTCGTGTTATTATAGATATATGTATGTTTATAAAATTACATATGTACACGTCTGTGGAGTTGTGAAGTCACATGTTATAAATTATTTATAGGTTATAAAGATTATATGTTATGCATGTATGGATGGGGCGTTACCTACACTTTTCTTTTATAAAACTTTTTCCCGAAGTTAGGGTTTAATAATATATTAGTAATTATTTTAGTGATTAGTATAATCATGTAATGATTATGTTTCATTATTGAATTCTTGCTTAATGTGAAGACATTTTAATTTTTTTCCGAACATTTATAGGTTTAAAACTTTATTAGTCATTCTTTGCCCCAACAAATTTCTCAAGCTAATCTAGAATCATCTTATCCTTCCTAAACTCTTTCATTCCCATCCTATCCATCCTCTAGTGGAATATGCCATGGCGTCAACTATACTAACCTAACCATCCATAAAACTCCAAGGTTGGAAGTGTCACCTACATTGACCTAACTTCCCTAGTAGGCATCTACTAGTCATTATCACATGTCTAAGGGAGCACGACTCAAACAGTCTCCCTGTTTGGTCAATTTTATCACTTCCACAATCATTATTTATCAACGAAGGTAAGTTTTTTTATTTCAAAGGTGTTGACACTATCTGTGCTAATACATGTAACAACTAGATAAAACAGAGAAGAAAAGATGTCATTGAACACACTTATAGAAATTAAAATAATATAGCATAATGGAAATACAACTTGCAGGAATTAAAAAAAAAACATAATGCAGAAAGGAAACGCACTCAGCAAGGAAAGAATCCACTCTTCATAATAACTTCAAAATAAAGATACGTGTGCCATACACTATCTGCTAAAGATATAACAAGAATTAAAAAACATGGAATTGATTAATCTGTGTAACAAAACACAATAAATCTGGAAGCAGAAGTGTATCTATCCACAATGAACGTGTACAATGATAATAATAAATCCACACTTTAACGCATAAAAGAGACAAATATCCTAACAACATTGTGATCCCTACTAAAAAGGAGGGCCCTTCCTCCCTAACAGGGTGCAAAAAAAGAAAACTTAGTTAAAAATTCAACACAGAAATTATAATAACAACACCAGATATGCTTATATTCAAAATAGCTCAAGTGTACAAGATCAAAATGTTGATATTGTCTCTCTGTCCCCCCTCCCCCACCTTTCACATGAGACTAAGTTCTTTTTATAGTCTTTCAGAGTCCCAAAATTAGGAAAACGAATCAGTCATGAGAATTTGCGATTCTCATGCTCATTAAATTAACAGGGATAATAAAAAGATATAAATTGTTACAGTATGTTTCAATAAAGATTTGTTGTGGTCATACCACTCATTTTTAGACATAATTATAACTGCTAAGATCTTCTCAACTATCCGCGTGGAATTACTTTATATGGCCTTTGACAGTTGTCTTTGAAAATAGCAGCTACAGTTTTGACAATTTGCGGTGTAACAACAACTCGAACTGTGTACAATAGAAAATGAAAAACCTGAGGTGTAATATCAACTTGAATCATGTAACCAAAAGGAATCAACATCCATTCACCCATGGCTATCTGTAGCTATGGTAATACCTGAATGAAAAACATTCCAAAGAACCCTTCTAGAGATACCCTAGTTAGTCATCCCAAAGAAAGCATTGTTTCATTCAATACCTAGCAGAAAATAGCATAATAATACGTAAAAGAAAATATTGCTTCTTTATAAGAGGGAGTGACATTATACTAGGGAGATTGTAGGTTCAAATGAGGGAAAATGGCCAAAACTAGGGGAAAGGATGCCCTAAATATCCTTAAATATTGCACCCAACATCTCCCCCCAATTGACGCCACTGAATGTCCTTATGTAGTCTCTTTGGAGTCTTCAGGGTCCTCGACTATTGTGACACTGACATGTTGTTGATGTAATCTTGTGAAACCATAGGCTCCAGGAGTGTCTTCGTCGTCCTTCCTATACCCCTGGGTAGACACAAGCTAAGTTGTCCTAGAATGGTCATCATATCTATTCACGTGAAAGTGAGGCTGGTATTTCTCAATCAGGAGCCAAATCAAATGAAACTTGAATTTGAGCCCTTTCTAGAAAGCTCCATCATTTTGACAATTCATACATATTCACAGACTCGAGTAACAACAATCATGAAATCGTTATCCAAAGGGATCCCCTGCTTGTAATGTGTTAGTGCAAGCTTCCCACCATTTCAAGATCCCAACCAATGATCTACTTTTAAATTGTTCATGAATATTAAAAAAAACCCCAACAATCCTTCCGCTGTAGAGGGATAGTTGGTCTATCATGCCAGGGTTACTGAGAAACTTCTTGAATTCCCTTCTCATAGTAGTGATCATACCAGGTTTTGATCTTACGATCAATTTTTCCTTTTATTCATTCATAGAAGATGCTTTTGTGGTAAGGTGTCAATCAATTTGGTTTCTCATAAAAGATATGAAGGCCCGTTGCTGCAAATCTCCAATATATGGGGTGATATGTACAACCATATGTAGACTATAATTCTTAACAAATATATTCTGTAAAAAGAGTTTGCATAAAAAACTATTCTCATCAAAATTGCATGCACGAAATACCTCTAGAAAAATTTTAGTGGAATTTCTCTCATAGGGGTTGTTCTCATAAATAACTTTCAATTGGAAAAAGTAAAAAATTTCCCACAAGAAGATTGGGTAGGATGGATATGGCGACCTGCAACTCAAAATGTTTAGGGCTAACTCATACATTTTACCTTTCTCTTCGGTCAACTTCTTGGCCTCTTGTTGTAGTCGTTGTCTCTTTTTTTCCTTCTCCATCTCAGCTTTCCTCATTTCCCACCTTATCAACTTTTATGTCAGCAATTCATCAGCCCACTGATCCTTAAGGTTATGAATAACCTTCTGATGTTCTTCCACATAAATCATTCCCTTTTTCAGGGAAAGTGCTAATTACTTCCAATTCTACAGTTCCGGTAACAACAAACGTTTTTCTGAGTGCCATGCTACTTCAGGGTCCTGTGAAATTTCTTGTTTAACAACAGTAGAGGGTGTAACAACATCTTGTGTTTCGAGCTACTCTGCCTTAACTGCTGGCTATTGGTTCTTGTGTATCAACAGTTTCATTGACATGTTCTTATGGAAAATCTCTCAATTCTTCTTCCTTAAAAAACTCTGACTCAACTGCTGGTTCTTGTGTATCAACAACATCATTGACATGTTCTTGTGTGTTAGTTTTTAGGTCAAAATTCATGGGATGCTCTATTTCAACTATTGGTTCTTGTGTATTAGCATCATCGTCAATGGGATCTTGTGTGTCAGCCTCCCTTGGTTTCGTTTGGGTTCCTTCTGAGATGGTGTCTGCAACGTAAATTTTATATCCTGTTGTTTCCAAACCCTCTGTACATGCTATACAGAAAGGCCCCTAGGTGGTTTTTGATCCTAACTTGTCAACAGCCTCAACCAAGGTATCGAGACCCAGAACCTTCATTTTCATTTTTCTACCTCTTAATTGTTGCTTTAATATCTTTTTTCCTTCTTCTAATTTTTCAATTTTAAGCAGCAAGGTTCGGATTTCATCCTTACTAGGTGAAAAAGCTTCTTCCTACTTGGTCTGTTTCCTTTTCTTTTTCTTCTCCTTTTGTTCTTCTTTCTTGCCTAGTATCTTCTTGGGTGGTGGCAAGTGTTCTGGCTTCTTCTTCGATGGCGAGTGTTCTAGATTCTTCTTTGGTGGTGAGGGTTCTAGTTGAGCAACAACCTTAACCATTTTATTTGGTACTCTGCCACCCAACAGTTTCTCAAGTGACCTTTTCTTGACTCTAACTCTCAAAAGTCCATCCCTACTCCTTAGTTGTATCAGCTTCCCCTGGAGCATTGATAGGAGTTCCACTAATAAAATTTTCCCAACTTCTTCCTTGCTTCTCTAGGGCTTGCATCATGATCAACTTTATAAGGCCATGATTGGTAATGCAGGTCTCTATATGTGAGGCCACATTTACCGATGCAGCCATATGTTTCAAATTTTCTAACAGGAAATAGGGAAGATTAACCAATTTACCATGCCGAAGATGCCTTAGCAACAGAAAATGATAGTTGAAGACTATCGTCGAGTGCAATGTACTTAATAATGAATAGGGAAACATCGTCCCATGACTGAGAAAGGCAAAGGAGGTCAATTCCCCTTCCCTTCTTGACCAATTATTCTTCTTCTTGGAAAAATTCAGCTTTGAGAGTTGGGCCATTAATTTTCTTATTGAACCACCTCTTCCCTTCAGGTCGAAGTGTTGTTACTCTAGAAATTACTTCCTTTGTAACCTCTAGTCTTAGGCCTCTCATCTTCGTTCGACTCCTCTTCAAATTTTGGAGCAAATTCTAGAGAAACATTTTCATCTGATCCCCTGAGTCACTCGAATAATTTGATCCACCCTGCTTCTTTGAAGATTTGGTATGCTTCCAAGCATTTCTGCAAAGCCTTTATGGAATCTGGTTCATGCCTTATCACTGCTCCCCCCATCCTTCACTATTACGGACCCTTCACAATCACTTACGAATTTTTTCCTTCTTATCATCACAATTCCTGAAAAGTCTGTGCAATGAGGATGTAGAGCTACGTTAGGGAGGATATTAGGGCGATAGGAAAGGATATCAAATCGGAAATTTGTGCACGTAGGTTATCATTTCATCATTAATTCAAAATGTGTAAAACTCTGACTTGGATACAGTTAGAATTAATGAGGTAATCAATCATGTAGGGTGGTAATGATTAATGAGTGTTGTCACTTTAAACTAATTTATGTTAGAGATCACAAAATTATTTGTCACCCCCCCTACTTAAATGCAAAGGTCATCCTCGGCTGTCAAAACAAAATGACATATTAATTTCCATTATTGCTAAATAAAGAAAGAAACAATATTCCTTTTTTGAATGACATATTGGCAGGTGAATTGATTTATGCCAACAGTAGAATATTGGTGATGTGATTATTGAAGCGGACAGATGCAAATGGGTTCATGCAATAGATATCTTCATTGGACCGGATGTTACAAATGTAACAACAAAATAATTTCTTGATTATGGTTGTAGAAGTACTTTATTACAACAGTGTATTCTTTTAAGTCATTACCATTTTGTGCATATAAAATAATTATCAAAATAGTACAATAAAATAAAAATGGGTTTGTAACAAGCATGTTTTTATATATCATAAATGTCATGTTGTTATAGAACTTATCAAAAGAAAATGTGTATCATCCACCACAACGTGGTTTTCAGCTAGTACAATTATCTACCTATGCCCCACAAGAGGTTTTCATAGGCAAATTTTTTTTCTTATATATATATATATATATCTGTTATTTTTATTAATTAATTATTTACTTATTTTCTCTCTCTTTTTTGGTGTATCAGCTGCCAACAGAAAGTTTGTTTTTAGCTGCTACACTTATTGAAATTTAAGAATTTGACAACACTGGAGAATTTCCCCCTGCTCTCATAACTTGGATATCAGATCCTGAGATAATGTTAACAAATGAATCCTTTGAGGTTGGTTTTTGATATAACCGAAGACTATTCCCATTGGCACTTTGGAATTATTTATGGTAACTCATCTCACGGTCCCATTTTCAAAGGCTATATCTACCTCATAAGGACCTAACCACTTGGTGCAAAGCTCCCCCTTGAAGTCTTCTAATCGTGAGTCATACAGTAGGGCTCAATCGCCTTTATGAAACACCTTATTTTTGATAAACTTATCGTGCCACTTATCCCTCTCTCGTTGGATGATGTTTGTTTGCTGGATGGCATCCAATCTCTTCTCATCTAGTTCATTTAACTGGTTCAACCGATGTTTCTGAGCTATAGTCAAACCCAAGTTCACCTCCAATGTTGTTCTAAGTGATTTTATTTTGAACTTAATGGGTTTTCACCATATAGTTCTATATGCCTATAGTGCTTTTGGAAGTTTTTCAGCCCAGTTCCTTCGGTGGTTGGCTACAATATTAGTGAGAATTCCTTCTATAACCTTATTAGTGCTCTCCACTTGAACATTTTCTTGAGGATGATATGGTGAAGTAATTCTATGAAAAATATTGAATTTGTCAACTAACCTCTGTATAAAATGAGATGTGAATTGTGGTCCCCCTTCTGTCACTATTTCTATAGGTACCTCAAAGCGAACAAAAATGTCTTCAAATAAGAAATTTGAAACAACCTCTTCAATTTCCCTGGTTAGTGCCTTTGATAAAACCCAATTTGTGATATAGTCTGTACAGACTATAATGTAGGACTTCTGCTAAGATGAAGGGCTAATTGGTGCTACAAATTCTAAGGCCCATTTCTCAAATGGTTCCAAGACTATTTGAGGCTATAACGACAATTCATCTGACCAGAGTGGTTGACCCATTCTCTTACAACTATGACACCCCTTTACAAATTTATTTGCATCCTATAATATGGTAGGTCAATAATATCTTATTGAAAGTTCTTTATGCCCTTTCGTTTTGTCAGCAAAGTTTCCTCCACAAAGTTCTTCATGGCAAGCTTTGGGCATGTCAAAAATCTCATCCTCTCTCACACAATGCCTGATCTGATGATCCAACCCTATGTAGTAGAGGTATCCCTCTACCCAAGAGTATCTTGCACTTTGCTAAACAATCATCTTCTTTTCTTTTGAGGGCAGATGTTGTGGAAATCTCCCTGCAACAAAGTAGTTAGCTATGTCTGCATACCATGGTGAGTGAGTTGACAAAAAAAAAAGAAATTCATTTGGAAAATAATCCTTAATGAGCATGCAATCACTACTGAAAGTTAGCCTAGAGATAAAATCATCGACTACATTACCTTTTCCATGTTTATCTAAGATTTTTATATCAAATTCTTGTAAAAGTAGCAACCAACGTATAACCCTACCATTGGTAACATGTTTATTCATTAAGAAACGAATGGAAAAGTGGTCAGTGTGTACAAATACTTGATAACCTATAATGTAGTGTCTAAATTTATTAATGGCATGCACTACTACAAGAAACTCTTTTTTTGTAATTGTATAATTTAACTTATATGGAGTCAAATCCATGCTGATGTAGTAGATGGAATATGGCTTCTTATCTTCTATTTGACCTAACACAACTCCCACACCATTATCAGATTCATCTGTTTCTATGTGAAACAATAGATCCCAGTTTGATCCTCGCAAGACATTAGCTATTGATACACACTAATTTAACTCTATAAAGGCACATTCACATTTCCCTGTCTAAACAGATTCCATATCTTTAGTAAGCAGAGAAAATAATGGAGATGCAATCATTGAAAAGTTTTTTATAAACCTCCTGTAATACCTTGCATGTCCCAAAAAAATATGTACCTCCTTCTATGTTTTGGGAGTTGTAATTTTCAGAATTACTTCTATCTTAGCAAGGTCTACTTTTATTCCTACAGTATAAATATAATTCCCAAGAACAATTCCTTCATTCATCATCATGTGACATTTTTCAGTGCTTAAAGCAACATTAGTTTTCTCACATCGCTCTAGCACTTTTTCGAGATTGGCTAATGCTGGTTCAAAATCTTCACCATAAGGTGTAAAGCCATCCATGAATACTTCTAAACAGTCAGTTAGCAAATTTGTGAATATTCCCTATATTTCCCTCTAGAAGGTTGCTAGTGCATTATAGAGTCCAAAAGGAAGAACTATGTAAGAAAAAGCCCCCCCAAGGGCAAGTAAATGTGGTTTTATCCTAATCCTTTGGGGCAATATGTATCTGATTATAACCACTAAAACCATCTAGAAATGAAAGGAAATTTTTTCTAGGTAAGGTGTCAAGGACCTGATCTATAAATGGCAAAGGGCAATTGATCTGAAAATCACCCTGTGAGTGATCTCAATCAAGAATTATTAAATGAAGGTATTACAAACTCATGTGATGGTGCATGTCTATGCTATTTTAGGTAATGGATCGATCATATTGCAAAATACACAGATACTGGAAAATGGAAAATAACAGAGAAACACAGTAAGCAAATACAAGAACATAAGAAATTAATAAGGAGTTCACCCTATCCTCCAGCGCTACATCTCCAGTCTAGATCTCAGTGGTGGCCTTCTTTTATTATGTCTTAAAGCAGAGAATTACAATGAAGGAGCTCAATATGAGTCTCCTAAAACAGAATTTGCTTGGCAGGTTGGTTCTTGGATTCCCCAAGCCACTAGAGTGCTAGACTCTGTTCCTTACCAGCTCCTTGACCCCTCTGTTCTTTAATGGAAGGAGCCCAATGTTGTGCTCAGTTCTGACAGATCCTCTTAGGGATGGCTTGAATCTCTCAAGCTCTCTAGTGCTCAATGCTGCCTTTGTTCAGCTTGGCCCTCTCTCTTCTTTCTGCTTTTTCTTCACTCTCTTCTTCGCTTTTGCTCTCTCTGTATTTTATTTCCTTCTTTTCTCTGTTCTTCCTCTCCGTGTCTTCTGCTTGCTGTTCATGGATTTAAAGCCATTCGATCTCATGGTTTTTCGATTCCCCTTCCAACTCCATCAAATTGCCTGCTACAACTTCGCTTGGAGTTCCCTGTCTTGGCATCATCCTCAGGTTCATAGGGAGTGGCCACTTTTCCTCTTGCAAACTGTGCCAGCTTGCTTTGTCGGTTCAGTTTTTTAGTTATGTCATGGAATGAGTCATCCGCCACCTTGGCAGTCAAGTCAAACCTTAAATTATTATAGATCACAGCTTAATCCCCTATCAATTCCAGTTTCCCCATCGGGTGCAATCTTAGCCGTTAGATCTGGAGCCCCTAGATCCAATGCCATTCGCTCATTTCGTGCAGTTGACTTGCTCAACTGTTAGCACGCGATGAGCGGTAGTTTTCTCTCTCCTCCACTTGCCACGCGTCGGGCGCTGAGTGGAATCGCTCCGTTTTTGCCAAATCTTCTTACCGCCCAAGGGTGCCCCTGATAAATATCGCCTGTTTTTGGAGTGCGGGTCCCGCCCTAGCCTTTAGCCTTTTCCCCATGGTTTTCCCGGCTCCCATGCGACCGAGCGCTTGGGGCATCTCCTTCTCGAGGGGTTTTTCCTAGCGATAGCGCTAAGTGCTAATTGCACATCAAAAACTGCCTCCTTTTCTCGATCTGGGCTTCCCAGGGGCTACTTTTGCCTCCTGCGCAGTCTCCATCGGCCTCGGTCAGTGAACTTTGATCGAGGTCCTTGTCGTTCCACGCTGGCTGCCAACTTCCACTGTTCAGAGGTGCTTATGATCGCTGATCTTAATTCTTTGAAGTTTGTCCCAATCTGATGCAGTCACGGTTCTCTGATAACTCTTCATGGATCTAATTCGGATCACGACCTTCCCACTGAAAAAGCTTTTGGACCACCAAAATTTGACTTCTCAAGCATTGACTAAGTGAGGGTATTGCTGTCTCACTTTTCCAATCTCAATCCACTTTGCACTGCTTGGCTTTAAACCTTTGAGTCCAATTCTGAGGTACTCAACATCTCCTCTACTCGTTGTTCTCACCTTCCTGTCCAACACTATGTCTTCCTGCAATTCATTAAGATATTCAGGCAGCAGGTCATCAATATAAGGCAATTGACTCTGCACTTTAGGATCCTCAATCATTGAAGGTTCAAACAATCTCAAGTAGTTTGCATTTACGACTGAGTAGATGTGCATGTAAGCTAGTAGATTAAGGCGAAAAGCATTTTCACCAATCTTCTCAAGTATTTTGAAGGGTCCATACCTGATAGGCTTTAGCTTTTTACCTTCACCTTGCATCCTATCCTTGCTGATATACAACCAAACCTGGTCACCAACTTGGAAACTATGCTCCATCTGATGCTTGTCATGCCTAGCCTTGTATTTGGCTTGGCTCTTTTCCAGCTGTTCCTGTACTACCTGGTGGATCTCTTGGATCTATTCAATGAACCTATTTTCCTTGCCCACATCACTGTGTCCATCAACTGTGGTATCTTTACCAAATACAAAATCCAAAGGAGACCTTGGTGTGAAACCAAAACAGCTCTCAAAAGGAGATCTCTATGTAGAGGAATGTTTTGCACTGTTGTAAGCATGCTGCACATAACAAAAGTGTTCATCCCAAAGCCTAGGATGTTTGCTGCAATATCCTCTGAGTAACTCGATCACTGTCCTATTAACTACTTCTGTCTGGCCATCAGTGTGTGGATGAAAAGTTGTGCTTTTCTTCAGTTTGGTGTCCATTAGTTCCCACAGGATTGACAAAAACTTCCCCATAAATCGGGTGTCTTGATTAAATACAATGGAAGTGGGTAATCCAAATGAACCCATACATGTTCAAAGAACAATTTTGCAATTTGTTCAGCTATAATCTATTTATTACAACGTATTAAAATACACATTTTGCTGAACCTATCCACAACAACATATAGATAATCATGACCTTTCCTAGATTTAGGTAGTCCTCCATCAAAATCCATGGAAACACTTTCCAAAGGGTGAGAAGGAACTGGTAATGGAGTGTACAAGCCTAGTTTTCTATTGCTGGGCTTGCTTTTAGCACACATAGTACACCCTCTTACATATCTAGAAATTGTCTCATTCATTTTTGGCTAATAACAAAATCTTTGCAGCTGTGCAACTGTTTTACTTACCCCAAAGTGACCTGATATCAGAGAAGTGTGTGCTTCTCTAATTATCTTTACTCTCTCAGTTTGTGGAATGCAGAGTTTCCCACAATGATATAAGAGTCGGTCCTTTACATGATAATCCAATTCTTCTACTCTTTGCCTTGACTCAAAGTTGCATATACATCTTTAAAGTCTATATCTTGAGCATATTGTTCAATGTAGCTTTCATGTAGCACAGAATTATGCTTAAGTATAGTAGATGCATTTATAATGGGTCTAGATAACATGTCTGCAACTTTATTATGTATGCCCTTTTTATATCTGATGACTAAATGAAACTGTTGTAGAAAACCCATCCATCTATAATGCCTTGATTGTTGCAACTTAGTTTGGGAGTGTAGATATTGAAGTGGTTGATGATCAGTATGTATTGTTGTCTCTTTGCCCATTAAGTAATGTTTCCACTTTTTCACACTCTGAACTAATGCATATAATTCTTTATCGTATGTAGGATAGTTAACTACTACAGGATTGAAAGTCTTAGAATGATAACATATGGGTTTACCATGCTGTGTCAACACTGCTCCCATGGCATAGTCACTGGCATCTGTTTGGATCTCAAATGGTCTTTGCAGATCAGGCAATGCTAGTACAGGTGCTGTATTAATCTTTTCTTTCAAGGTGTCGTAGGCTTTTTGATGTTTGCCTCCCCACTGAAACACCTTTTTCAATCCTATTAAAGCATGTAAAGGAGATGTAATTGAGGAAAAGTTAGAAATGAACTTCCTCCAATATTGTGCTGCTCCTAAGAAGCTTCTCACCTCTGTAGTAGACTTGGGTTTAGGCTAGTTTACAATGGCTGCCACTTTAGAGGGATCTATTTTCAATTCACCACCCCCTACTATATGATCCAAATAATTTAGAGATGTTTTTCCAAATTCACATTTTGAGAGTTTAACATGAAGTTTTTCTCTTTTCAAAACATCTAATGTTTGGTTAACATGCTTTAAGTGCTCTTCCCACGTTTTACTAAAAATCAAAATTTCATCCAGATACACAATAACAAATTCATCAAGAAAAGGTTTGAGTACATCATTCATTAATCTCATGAAAGTGGCAGGAGCATTAGTTAAGCTAAAAGGCATAACCAGCCACTCATATAATCCCTGCTTTGTTTTGAAAGTAGTCTTCCATGCATCTTTTTTTGCAACTCTGACTTGATGGTATCCACTATGCAAGTCTAGCTTGGTGAAATAAAGAGCTTCCTTCAATTGATCTAAAAGATCATCTATGCGAGGAAGGGGATAACAATTTTTTATTGTTATCGTAGTCAGTGCTCGATAGTTAATGCACATTCTCCATGAGCCATCTTTCTTTCTCACCAAAAAAATTGGTGACCCACATGGTGATGTGCTAGGCCTAATGAACCCCTTCTCGAGCAACTCCTACACCTGCTTCTTGATTTCAACATTCTCTAACGCAGACAACCTATACATTCCAATGTTAGGCAATGGAACATCTTGCTGCAAAATAATATCATGTACTATTTCCTTTTTGGGTTGCAGACCTTTAGGTTCTTGAAACAGGACATCATACTCTGAAACAACCTTTTCTATATCAACTTGCTGTTTAGCAGTACAACCCTCAAATACATTGGTTTTATCAGGTTTCTTTTCCTTTACAACCATCAGTAAGAATTGTTTGCATGAATTTATCATTCTTTTCATTTGCCCTGAGTTTATGAGAGTATAATTATTCTTGAGCTTGTGAGCTCTTACAAAGTACTCGATTCCATCTTTAACAAGTAGATACTTGTTCTTAGCTCTATAGAAAATAGCTTTTCTATCATACAAGTAAGGAATTCCTAAAACAATTCCACATATATCCAAAGGAATTATGTCTAACTCAACCTCATCTACAAATGCTGACCCCAAAGAGAACTTGAGTTTGCACTGTCTAGTCACTTGTACCTATGCTTTATCATTTAGCCATCCTAATGGGTATGGTTTCTTGTGAGGTGTAGTTGCTAATCCCAATTTCTTTACGATTGCTTCAGAAATTAAATTTACTTGTGAGTCACTACCAAACAAAGTATCAATCTTTTGATATTTGGAAACAACTTGAATATGGAAAATCTCATGTCTTTTTCTCTCATTCTCTTCATCAATAATGGATTGAGCGGAATTACAAGTAGATGCTTCAGAATTCTTACCTTTTATACCTGTGGTTGCAATGGTTGTTTCATCTCTCGAGTCTGACCCCAAATATTTTTGAATAGCTGCAACAATCTTCTTCTTCTTTCCCTCGAACTTCTTAGGCCTCATCTCTGGATGTAGAATCCAACAATGCTCATCATCATGCCCATCCTTTTTACAGTGAGTGCATGAATCTTTGCCTTTCTGTGCAATGTTAGCCTTCCTTGCTTTCCACTTCTGCTTTCTTTTCTCCTTGCTCTTGCTTGCAGTGGGTTGGGATGGTACCCCAATTTCTGGATTTCCATTCTTTCCTCTAGCTTCTAGATGAGTAGCTTGTACAGATACCTCATCTATACTAGTGGGATTAAACATGAAGATGGTATGCCTCATGTAGCTCTGTAGACCACCAATGTACTTCAAAAGAGTCTCTGGTGAGTCTAATGAGATTTCTAGAATCAATGCCCTCTTTCTAAATTCTTGAGTGTACCCTTGCACACTTTTCCCTTTCAACTACCGAAGATTTTTCCAACTCATCAGGGCTTGTTGCATGTAGGCCAATGGATAGAACTGCTTTTTGATTGCAGAAACAAATTCTCTCCAGATAGAGATAGTCTTACCATGTCTTTTAATGTCAACTTGGGTTCTGCCTTCCCACCAAACCAAGGCAGTGCCTCCTAGGTGTATGCTTGCCAACTGAATCTTGCTCTTGTCTGAGCCGATGTTCTATACTCTGCAATAAACATCAATTTTTCTAATCTAATTGTCCAAAATTTCATAATTTAACTCTCCATCATATATAGGCAAATCAAATTTAACATCTAGTTTGATCAACTTAGACAAGATGTTTTCTTGTTATGCACAGGGCCATTAGGAGGTGTGAAAAAGGTTTCGTCTTTCCCTTTTCCTTTTGAGTGGTCATGGAAGTGAGAGTCATCTTCTTCTTTTTCTTGTTTAGAACCTGATGAATGTTCATCCTTATGCTTTCTAAAGTCCCTATACATTTCTTCTACCATGGACTTTATGGCTAGGAAACTTTCTATGAATTGAGGGTCTGGCCCCATTGAACCTTCTTTGACATTGTCTTCTAAGGATAGACTCTCCCAGTTTTAGGATTAGTTTGGACCAACTCTCCTTCTCCTAATTTGAGCTTTGATCTAGTAAGCATTCAACAGCTAAACTAACACAAGCTTGTCTAACCTTAACAACCTAGAGCTCTGATACCACTTGATCTGAAAATCACCCTGTGAGTGATCTCAGTTAAGAATTATTAAATGAAGGTATTACAGACTCATGTGCTGGTGCATGTCTATGTTATTTTAGGCAACAGATTGATCAGATTGCAAAATACACAGATACTAGAAAATGGAAAACAACAGAGAAACACAATAAGCAAATACAAGAACACAAGAAATTAATAAGGAGTTCACCCTATCCTCCAGGGCTACATCTTCGGCCCAACTCTTAGTGGTGGCCTTATTTTATTTTGTCTTAAAGCAGAAAATTACAACTAAGGAGCTCAGTATGAGTCTCTTGAAACAGAATTTGCTTGGCAGGGTGGTTCTTGGATTCCCCAAGCCACTAGAGTGCACAGACTTTGTTCCTTACCAGCTCCTTGACCCCTTTGGTCTTTAATGGAAGGAGCCCAATGTGGTGCTCAGTCCTGACATATCCTCTCAGGGATGGCTTGAATCTCTCAAGCTCTCTGGTGCTCGATGCTGCCTTTGGTCAGCTCAGTCCTCTATCTTCTTTCTGCTTTTTGCTTCACTGTCTTCTTCACTTTTTCTCTCTCTGTCTTTTGTTTCCTTCTTTTCTTTGTTCTTCCTCTCCGTTTCTTCTTCTTGTCTGTTCATGGATTTAAAGCCATTCGATCTCATGGCTATTCGATTCCCCTTCCAACTCCATCGGATTGCCTGCTACAGCTTCGCTTGGAGTTCCCCGTCTTGGCATCATCCTCAGGCTCACAAGGAGTAGCCACTTGTCCTCCTGCCAACTGCGTCAGCTTGCTTCATTGGTTCGGTCTTTCACTTATGTCGTGGAATGAGTCATCTGCCACCTTGGCGGTCAAATTAGACCTCAAAATCTTATAGATCACAGCTTAATCCAGTGTCAATTCCGATTTCCCCATCGAGTGCGATCTCAGCCATTAGATCTGGAGCCCCTAGATCCAACGCCATTCGCTCATTTCGCGCAGTTGACTTGCTCGACCGTTAGCATGTGATGAGTGGCGGTTTTCTCTCACCTCCACTTGCCATGTGTCGGGCGCTAAGTGGAATCGCTTCGTTTTTGCCAAATCTGCTTATCGCCCAAGGGTGGCCCCGATAAACACTCCCAGTTTTTGGAGCGCGGGTCCTGCCCTAGCCTTTAGCCTTTTCCCCATGGTTTTCTTGGCTCCCATGTGATCGAGTGCTCGGGGCCTCTCCTTCTCGAGGGGTTTTTCCCAGTGATAAAATAATTCCTCCTTTTCCCGATCCAGGCTTCCTAGGGGCTAGTTTCACCTCCTGCGTAGTCTCCATGGGCCTCGGTCAACATGCTTTGACCGAGGTACTCGTCGTTCCACACTGGCTGCCAAATGCCACTGTTTAGAGGTGCTTTTGATTGCTACTCTTAATTCTTTGAAGTCTGTCCCGATCTAATACAGTCACAGTTCTCTGATAACTCTTCATGGATCCAATTCGGATCAGAAATGGTCCTTTTGAGTGGCTTTGTTAAGTTCTCTGTAATGTACACATATCCTCCATTTTCCATTCTTTTTAGGAACAATAACACGTGGAGATACCCATTGACTATTAGAAATGGGATAAATGAAGTTGGCATTTATAAGCTTTTGCAATTATTCTTTTACTATTTCTTTAAGTGTTGGGTTCATGTGTCGTTATGGCTACCTAACTGAATTGCAATCTTCTTTCAAGTAGATATAGTGGGTACACAAGTTAGGGTTAATGCCTTTCATGTCTGTGTAATCCCATGCAAATTCATTTAATGTCTTTGTAATAGCTGTAACAACATCCTATTATGTTCGGGAGTCAGATGAGGATTAATATTTAAACTTTTTCCTGGCCCTATTTCAACTCGGATGCTCTTGAGGTTAGGGGCGGATTTCATATGTTCTAGATTCAAGTCCTTCATGGTATATTTTACCCCTAAATCATCAATGGAAGTAATAACAAGGGAATTGTTGATAAGTTCACTGATATTATCATCCTTGGTTTCATTCTTAAAATAATGGGCTTTACCAAGAGTGAGGAGTGGCTGAGAATGGTTTAATTTAGGTTCAAATTCATCCCATAAGGAATTTTTCAAATCCTTACTTGGTTTTGTAGGCAGATAAAGGTTGAGGTTCTTCATGGCTTGTCCATATAAAATCATCATGAAGCCTGACCTACAACCTATGAATGCATCTATTGTAGCCAACAAGGGCCTTCCCAATATCAAGGGGTGTCCCCCGGATTTGATTAGGTTTGCAAACTAAGGAAGGTTGTTGGATTCCTCCAAGAGTCCACTGTGATGCCAACATCCACTACCACTCCTTCAGGTTTAACAAGTGACCTATCTACTAGTTCTAACACTCTAGGTGTTTGTCTTAGCCCATGCAATCCTAAAGTGGTGAAGATTTATTTCATCATTAAATTAATTGCAGCCCCTAAATCTATTAATGTATTTGGAATGGGCTTCCCATCAATATAAACAGTGACTATAGGATTTCCTGGGTCAATGTATTTGGCCAAAAGAGGTTGACCAATCATTAGTTCTGACAATTTTCCCATCACATGGATGGTAACAAGATCTTTAGGCTTCCTTATAGGATTCTTAACACATAGGTCTCTTACTGTTTTCACATAGATGGGAATGTCCTTAATGGCTTACAACAAGGGAATCCTTATGTGTAGATTTTTTAACTACTTGAGAAAATCAGATTTGGGCTATGGAATCATCCTAGTTTCAGCTAGTGTTTGCAGATATGGAGGATCCTTGGTTACCATAACTGTTGGATGGGTTGTTACAAATGTGTCATCATTATTTGTTTCGGTTGTTATAGGTGTAGTAGTTTCATAAAAATAGATAGGATCATCCCTAGGTGACTCGCATTCCTCTTCGGTAATGATAGAGGAGATTTTTGAATTTACTACTGTTCCTGATTGAATGTGGATCTCATGCATCCAACAGGGTAATGTAGTACATATGGAAAGAGGTGGAGGATTCTATATTTTGAACTGCCTTATTATTTGGATTAGGGTTAGACTGTACTGGTAATTGGGGATGTATGGGAGGAGTATTAGCAGATGATGAGAGTGGTGAAAGTTACAATTGCTGATGTATTGGTAATGCAGGAGGAGTTGGGCCTAAAGAGTTTCCCCTCCAATTCTGGGACCAAGAATACAGCTGAGATAGAGGATACTAAAAAGGTGGAGAAGGAGACCATTGGTTCCATGGTGAAGGAAATTGAACTGGAGGAGAAGGATACTGCCATAGAAATTGATGAGAATTATATACATTATTCCATGGATTAAAAGAAAATTTTTGAGACATACCTAGTGGTCGTCACTTCCAAGGCTTCCTAGACCTAATAAAGTAAGAAGACTAGACCTCCTCACTTGATTCTTTGAGTGCTACCCTCAGTCTTGGGAGCTCTGGACAATATCATGTAGAATGCTTTAGGTCACAAATATTGCACAAGTTGATGTTGTTGACTCTACATTCCTTCAAGGAATGTTTCTCTTTACATTTTGGGCAGAACACAGCCAAATCTTTGTCAGCGTCATGCTGTGCATTTTTCACTTGTGCTATTGTCAATTGTGCAAATGAGGTACTGAGAAGATCGGTCTTAGGATTTTCAAACATGTTCCCAATCTCAGCTCTGGTCACACCTCCATTCGCAGATTTCTGTATTTTAATAGAGGCATCTCGTGCCATAATTCTTCCTCGTGACAATCCTCATGAATACCTTAAGAAAAGATTTATTATCTCATCATATGGCTCCTGAGATATATCACCTTCATTAGAGGAAATTTTGGCCTAAAAGTGGCCCCCTAAGGAAAAGTAATAAAATAATAAACTAAGAGTTATGAATTTTGAAGGGAAAAGAAGAAAGATACATTTTTTAATTGTATTTTTTGTTTATCTCCTTATAGGTTTACTCAAATTTCAAGTGTAGACACTCATTGGATGTAGAAATAAATTTCACACCCAACGAGTACCCGTCATGCATACTTTTGAGAAGACCCACATTGATAAAAATTGAAGCTACATTAAAAAAGCATGTTCAACATGCTTTTTTAATGTATCTTCAATTTTTATCAATGTGGGTCTTCTCAAGAACATGCTTTTTTAATGTATCTTCAATTTTTATCAATGTGGGTCTTCTCAAAACTATGCATGATGGGTACTCGTTGGGTATGAAATTTAATTTCAAATCTAACGACTGTCTACACTTGAAATTTGAGTAAACCTATAAGGAGACAAGCCAAAAATATAATTAAAAAATAGTTTTTCCTATTTTCCCTCCAAAATATTTACATGTACCTCTTTTTAAATTTAAAGGACTTTGATTGGTTTACATATTATGACATGGAAATTACATGAAAATTTCATGGGCACTTTTAGGGTAAAATTTCCTCTAATGTTCCTAATAGGTTCAACATGTCAAGGAAGTCATCTCTCATTCCTCAGATGAATGCTATTTTCAAAATCTCTATATCCAGATCGCTATGCTTGGACCTTTGGAGGTTATAATGGAACCACTCTACATAATATTCCAAGTTCTATTCTTCCTTATGTGTCATGTTGAATATCTCCTCTCTTAAAGCTTTGGTTCGACAATAGTCTTGTTAATTTTCCAGAAACGTTGTCTTCATATCTCCCCATGTCTCGATAGTGGCAAAACCTAGTCCCATAAACCATATTAATGCTACTCCTTTCAAAGTTCATTTATGAAACCAGCTCACAAAAAGATAGAAAAGAGAGATCCACGACTTAGAATTCAGCCTCTTCGAGGGGGCAACCTCCTTTACATTACATAAATGAACAATTCTTGGATGATACAAATGACAAAACCTCCTTTCTATATATAGGAGTCTAAGGAGTCACAATATAATCCAGCCGACCTAACAATAATAATATAAAGCCACAAAAATAACAATAGAGGGATTTTATGGGGCACAGAAATAACAATATGGGGGTAATAGGGGCACAACAATATAAATAGGGGGTATAACTACAATAGTAATGGGGTAATCACTAGTATTATAGGGACCCAACATGCCCCTCTCCTTCAAAAAAAGTGTTGTCCTCAACGCTTCAGTAGTTCTGGATACTTCTGCATAAAATTCTCATCCTCCCATGTGGAATCTTCAGCGGATAAGTTCTTCCACTTGATAAGATACTCTGAAATTGATCGATTTCGTAGCTGTCGAGTTCTTGTTTCTGTGATTGCTTCCGGTTCCAATATAATTTTTCCTTCCTCATCAAGTTTTGGCAATATTGTTTGAATTGGGAGCTTGTCACCTATAACCTTCTTTAAACATGAAACATGGAAAACTGGGTGCAATCGAGAAGCTGCAGGAAGCTCCAATTTGTATGCCATAGTACCAATCTTTTCCAACACCTTGTACGGACCATAATACTTTGGTGATAATTTATTATCCTTCTTAGCTTGCTTTAGGGACATTTGCTTATATGGTTGTAGCCGTAGGAATACCCAATCACCTACATCAAAACTTCTTTCACTGCGATGTTGATCTGCCTGTTGTTTCATTCTATTTTGTGCCAACACGAGGTTATCCTTTAAGAGTTGGAGGACTTGTTGTTGATGTTCGATGTGATGTTCCACTGCCTGAACCTTAGAATTTTCTCTTAAATATGATGTGATGGATGGTGGTTGATACCCATAAAGTGCCATAAATGGGGTCATTTTTGTTGCTGTATGGAAGGAAGTGTTATACCACCATTCAGCCAGAGGCAACCATTTGACCCATTGTGTCTGTTTATCAGATACAAAGCAACGAAGATATCCTTCCAAACATTTGTTTACTATCTCAGTTTGCCCATCAGATTGAGGATGATAAGATGAGCTATGAGCTAACTGAGTACCAAGACAAGAAAATAATTCTGTCCAAAAATTTCCAGTGAAAATGGGATCTCTGTCACTTACAATAATCTTTGGGTTTCCATGTAGCTTTTGAACTGTTTCCATAAATGCAGTAGAAACTGTACTGGCTTTAAATGGATGTGATAATGCACAAAAGTGTGCATACTTGGTAAGTCTGTCAACTACCACCATGATGACACTCTTTCCCTCAGACTTGGGTAAACCTGTGATAAAATCCATTGAAACCTCCTCCCAACGTTGGCTTGGAATGGATAAAGGTTGTAATAGACCTGGTGTCTTAATTGTTTCAACTTTATTTTGCTGGCAAACCAAACATTCCGCCACAAACTTTTGAATATCTGATTTAAGGCCATCCCAAAAAAATTCCTTCTTAACCCTGTGGTAAGTTTTTAAAAATCCTGAGTGCCCTCCTAAGGGAGAAGTGTGCAATTCCATAAGAATCTTTTGTTTTAGCTGGGAATTCTTACAGAGGTATAAGCGATCTTTGTACCATAACGAATCATTTTGCCAGCTAAATGTATCAGAAGTACTGGAATCTTGTTGTAGCTTTTGAATAAGTGCCCACACTTCTTCGTCATTCTTCCATTCCTCCCTTGCTTCGTTTATCCAATCTGGTTGGATAATAGAAATGGCACACAACAATGCTTCCACATCCTCATCCTTTCTTGAGAGTGCATCTGCCACCACATTTTGCTTCCCTTTTTTGTAGATGATTTCAAAGTCATAACCCAACATCTTTGTGACCCACTTTTGTTGCTCTTCAGAGGATAATCTTTGTTCTAAAAAGTATTTAAGGCTATCATGATCCGTTTTTACCTTGAAGTGTCTTCCCATTAGGTAGGGTCGCCATTTCTTAAGTGCATGGAGTATTGCCAACATTTCCTTCTCATAAATAGCTTTGTTTAAAAACTTTCCCTTGATTGGACGACTTTCAAAAGCAATGGGTCTTTCATCTTGCATTAGAACAGCACCAATTCCATTTCCTGAAGCATCACATTCCACAATAAAGGTTTTTGTGAAGTCCGGTGTAGCTAAGACCGGTGCTTGGCACATTGCCTCTTTAAGATGTTCAAAGGCCTTTGTTGCTTCCGAAGTCCATGAAAATGAATCTTTCTTCAATAATGTTGTTAGAGGTGCTGCTATTCTCCCATAATTCTTAACAAACTTGCGATAATACCCTGTCAACCCAAGAAATCCTCGCAGATGCTTTATGGATGTGGGGATTTTCCATTCCTTAATGGCTTTAATTTTGCTAGGGTCTACCTTAACTCCTTCATGAGATACAATATGACCCAAATATTCCACCTCCTGGACTCCAAAGAAACATTTGGATCTTTTTGCATATAATTGTTTCTCCTCCAATAGTTGTAGCACCCTGTCAACATGTTCAACATGATCCTTCCAAGACTTGCTGTAGATTAGTATATCATCAAAAAATACTAACACAAATTTTCTAAGGAATGGTTTGAAAATTGAATTCATCAAACCTTGAAATGTTGAAGGTGCATTGGTAAGGCCAAAAGGCATGACCAAAAATTCATAATGACCCTCATGAGTTCTAAATGTTGTTTTCGGAATGTCTTCAATCTTCATTCTGATTTGATGATATCCCGAACGAAGATCCAACTTGGTGAAGTAAATTGATCCATGCAATTCATCCAGTAATTCATCAATAACAGGAATGGGGAACTTATCTTTAATAGTGAGCTTGTTGAGCTCCCTATAATCTGGACACATGCGCCATGATCCATCCTTCTTGTGCACCAATACTACTGGAGCTGAGAAAGAACTTTGACTCGGTTGAATTATACCAGCCTCTAGCATTTCTGCAACCATACGTTCAATTTCACTTTTTTGGACATATGGATATCTGTACGGCCTGATGTTTGGAGGAACACTTCCTGGAATCAGATGAATAGCATGATCATGATCACGCATAGGTGGGAGACCTTTGGGAGTCTCAAATACCTTGGAATGATTGTCCAGGACTTTTTGGAGATCTGGAGAAATAGATGATTCCAATGTGGAAACATCTAGCGAACATAATTGTGCAATTACACCTCTTTGCTCCTTTTTTAGAAGCTTTGTCATGCCATTAGAGCTGATTATCTTTCCTGGTTTCCCTGCAATACCCCTTAATTCAACTTCCTTTCCTTCCACAGAAAATTTCATGAAAAGTTCTTGAAAATTAAAAGCTATTGTACCCAAGGATTGTAGCCATTGGACTCCTAGTACAACATCAGCACCTCCCATTGGAATGGAAAGCATTGGGCTAGTCAATACATATTCTCCCATGGATAGCTTGATATTATGGCACTTTCCAGAACAATTTATTGTTCCTCCATTTGCAATCATCACTTGACACTCTGGTGCTGGATATAGGAAGCAATTCAATTCTTTTGCTACCCTACAATGAATAAAATTGTGGGTGCTTCCTGAATCAATCAACACTATTACCTTTTTTTTCTTGATTTGTCCTTCTATCTTGATGGTTTGAGGAGTGGTAATTCCCGCCAATGCATTACAAGATATGGTCGGATTTATTTGTTCTTCATCTAGGCTTTGTTCCTGGAATATATCCTCTTCTTTTGACCTTTCTTGCTCCTTTTCTTCTTCCTCTTCACAATCTATGTAGAATAATTTCTTCTCAGCACACTTATGACCTTTTGTGTATTTGCTATCACAATTGTAACAAAGCCCTTTTGCTCTTTTTTCTTCCAATTGTTGTGGTGTCAACCTTGTAGGTTGTGGAAGACTATGGGCAACAACACTTCCGTCTTTATAGTTGTGAATGGTATGCTTCCTAGTTGCCATAATTTTGCTTTCCATTTTTCTTGCTAACCTGAATGCCTTCTCTAATGAATCAGGTTCCCAAAGGCGCACATCATGTTGGATATTATCCTTTAAAGACCCTATGAACACATCAATCCTATGCTCCTCTGGAATATCTTTTACCCTTATGTTCAATTTTTGGAACTCCTCAATGTGCTCCATTATTGAACCCTTTTGTTTGAGACTTATCAATTGGCTAAAAAAAGTGTTGCTTTTTGTATCCTCATAATGTGCTATCAATTCTTCCGTAAAAATTGCCCAAGTGATAAATTGTTTACGAGAACAAAGCCATTGATACCATACAAACTGATTTGGTTCCAAATATAAAGTTGCCGTACGTACCTTTTGTGGGTTTTGCACATTATTGAGATCGAAGAATTGCTCCATCTGTAATATCCATGTGGCGGGATCCTTGCCATCAAACTTCCTCATATCGATTTTTGGAACATGGTGAGTCTTCGATCCAACATTAGAGTCTATGGAATCATGATTAACATTTCTTTTGTTCTCATCATGAGTTTCCTTTACTATCTTTTCACCATTAGTGACCCTTTCTTGTAGCAACTTTTTTAATTCATCCATCTTATCGTCCACGCCATCAATTTTAGCGTCCATGCCATCCATCTTAGCTTCCATGCCATCCATCTTAGCTTCCATGCCCTTTATCTTAGATTCCACGCCATTTACCTTAGATTCCACGCCATTTATCTTAGATTCCACGCCACTTATCTTAGCTTCTGTTAGCTTTTGTGAGCGTGACATTTGTTGCACTTGTTCTTGTAATTTTGATATATCATGTAGCATTTCTTCCTCTTCTTCATGAGTCATGCTAGAGCTTTCAGGTTCCTTACTAGGTGTTTGCATTTTCTTTCCTCGGGGCATCAGTTACCGATAATAATGCTTTACTATGCCCTTTGAATTCGTTAAACCAAGCTTACACAAAAATTTAAAAAAAAAACTACACACCTTTTTTCACTTTATAGAAGCCTGATATTGAATCTGATGTATCTCTGTAATTTCGGATCATCCAGTTCTGAAATTGCTATCTGTAGTAGCCTTCTGCGTCCTCTTTCCAATGCCACAAGTCTGAGCCAAATTGGATTCTCCAAGGAAGAGTTATGTGAAATCTCCCACAGTGACTTGCTTTTAGACTGGTTCAGTAGAGCGAACTTGTACGACGTGCCACGAGTCACTGTTTCAACCTTTGAATCTGAAACTCACCCACAAGAAACTACAGTCCATCCTCTTTCTGTACCTTTTTACGAAATTTCAATCCGATCCTCAGAGAGAGAGTTATGACGATTTTCCCCAGGTCACCTGTTTTGAATGTAATTCAGAAGTCTGCAAAAAGGCCAAATTCCTCAGATCATATCTCCGAAAATATCGTGCAAAATGCTCTGAAATTCGGACCCAAAGTTCAGCGCCAATTCTTCTCAAATGGGTTTTTTTTGCGACTTCTGAAACGTCACAGAAAAAAAAAGTTATAGCGAAAATGCCACGATGACCTATTTGGAGCAGCGAAACCCTAGAATCCAAAGCTCTGATACCAAATGTTATGAAACCAGCTCACAAAAAGATAGAAAAGAGAGATCCACGACTTAGAATTCAGCCTCTTCGAGGGGGCAACCTCCTTTACATTACATAAATGAACAATTCTTGGATGATACAAATGACAAAACCTCCTTTCTATATATAGGAGTCTAAGGAGTCACAATATAATCCAGCCGACCTAACAATAATAATATAAAGCCACAAAAATAACAATAGAGGGATTCTATGGGGCACAGAAATAACAATATGGGGGTAATAGGGGCACAACAATATAAATAGGGGGTATAACTACAATAGTAATGGGGTAATCACTAGTATTATAGGGACCCAACATACTCGTTGGGTATGAAATTTAATTTCAAATCTAACGACTGTCTACACTTGAAATTTGAGTAAACCTATAAGGAGACAAGCCAAAAATATAATTAAAAAACAGTTTTTCCTATTTTCCCTCCAAAATATTTACATGTACCTCTTTTTAAATTTAAAGGACTTTGATTGGTTTACATATTATGACATGGAAATTACATGAAAATTTCATGGGCACTTTTAGGGTAAAATTTCCTCTAATGTTCCTAACAGGTTCAACATGTCAAGGAAGTCATCTCTCATTCCTCAGATGAATGCTATTTTCAAAATCTCTATATCCAGATCGCTATGTTTGGACCTTTGGAGGTTATAATGGAACCACTCTACATAATATTCCAAGTTCTATTCTTCCTTATGTGTCATGTTGAATATCTCCTCTCTTAAAGCTTTGGTTCGACAATAGTCTTGTTAATTTTCCAGAAACGTTGTCTTCATATCTCCCCATGTCTCGATAGTGGCAAAACCTAGTCCCATAAACCATATTAATGCTACTCCTTTCAAAGTGGCAGGAAATAATTTTAGCTTCTGAGCGTCTAAAGTGTAATCATAACTCCTGCAAAAAACATAAAACTCAAACAAAAAAGTATCAAGATCTTCTATAGTCAATCCCTGAAAAGATGGAAGAGTTGATAGAGGGATATTTTTCACGGGGTCTTCTCCCCTTATATCACTTGTTGGAAATTTAAAAGTGGTAATAGTGGCATTTGTGGCATTATTGTTGTTATTGTTATGCCCCATTGGAAATTCTCCTGATTCTTTTTCTGGTGAGTATCCTTCTAAAGACTATTCAGGCAAATGTTCTATAGATAGAGACTCTTGTGATAATGGCTGGGATTGTTGTGGAACTGGCTATTTTACTGCACTACTTGAGTCTAGGTATTGAAAGGTAGAAGAATGTTCTTCCGATTTTGGTTCTTGATTCTTCCCACTAGTTTCCCCTTATCCTTCTAATCCAACATCTTAGCCACTAGTTTCCCCGTGTTGTTCCTGAGTTAGGCTTATAGCTTCGAGATTTTGCAAGCTAGTTTAAGGAAAATGGGGCCCTAAAACAGAGGAACCAAATAGTCCTGTTTTTGATGTAGAAGTAGCAGCTTTTTGTGGGCCTATTTTTCTTATGTCCCTATGTGGTGTTAACTACTCTTTCTCTTCTTTTGAGATCAATTCTTGGATAAATGTTTTTCCCTTGATCAATATTGTTCTTGTTCTTTTTATGTCCCGTTTTACCTGTAGATTTATTAAAGTTTCTACATTTTGCTTCTTCTTCACTCATACATTCTACATATGGACCCTATGTAATTATTTTCACACCCTAAGTGTCTTAATTATTACAGTGGTAAGCCCACTCAGCTATATTAGAGTGATGTGCAGGTTCTTACATCTCGTCTTACTGCCCAACACCTATAAAATTAAAGGTACGTTATCAGGAGAAAATTAAAAAAATTACACACCTTAAGTGTTCTAATTATTACAGTGGTGAGCCCTATCAGGTATATTAGAGTGATGCGCAGTTTCTTACCTCTCGTCTTACTGCCCAGTGCGTGTAAAATTAGAAATACTCTATCAAAAGGAAATTCAAAAGAAAGCATTGACTCACTATATCATTTAACAACTTTCCTTGGCAATGTCGCCAAAATGTTTAGTCAGTTTTATCACTTCCACGATAATTAATTATCAACTAGGGTAAGTCTTTTTATCTCAAAGGTGTCGGCACTATCTATGCTGATACATGTAACAACTAGGTAAAACAGAGAAGAAAAGATGTTGTTGAATTTGCATGCAAAAATTAAAATACACTTGCAGAATGGAAATATAACTTATAGGAATTAAAAAAAAACACAATGAAAAAAGTATACACACTCGACAAGGAAATAATCCACTCTTCATAAAAACTTTAGAATAAATATAGGCGTGCCATACACTAACAACTAAAGATATAACAAGAATTAAACAACATGGAATTGATTAATATGTGTAACAACACACAATAAATCTGGAAGCAAAAGTTTATCTATCCACAATGAACATGTACAATGATAATAATAAATCCACACTTTAACGCATAAAAGAGATAAATATCCTAACAACACTATGATCCCTACTAAAGGGGAGGGCCCTTCCTCCCTAGCAGGGTGTAGGAAGAAAATTAAAACTTAGTTAAAAATTCAACACAAAAATTGTAATAACATCACCATATATGCTTATATTCAAAATAGCTAAAGAGCACAAGATCAAAATGTTGATACTCTCTCTTCGTTCCCCCCTCCACCCCCGCCCCCCACCCTTTTCATGTGAGACTAAGTTCTTTTTATAAATTCTTTCAGAGTCTCAAAATTAGGAAAATGAATCAATGTTTATTAAACTAATAGAGATAATAAAAAGATATAAACTTATACAAGATGTTTCAATAATGATTTTTTGTGGTTACACCACTCTCGTTTAGACATAATTATAACTGTTTAGATCTTCTCAACTCTCCATGTGCACTTACTTTATACTTCCCTTGACAGTTTTCTTTGAAAATAATAGCTATAGTTTTGACAATTCACGGTGTAACAACAACTTCATGGTGTAACAACAACTCGAACTATGTACAACAAAAAATGAGAAACCTAAGGTGTAACAACAACTTGAACCATGTAACAACAAGGAATCAACAACCGTTCATCCATGGCTATCAGTAGCTATGGAAATACTTGAAAGAAAAACATTTCAAAGAACTCTTCTGGAGATACCCTAGTTAGTCATCCCAAAGAAAGCTTCGTTTCATTCAATACCTAACAAAAAATAGCATAATAATACATCAAAGAAAATATTGCTTCTTTATCAGAGGGAGTGACATTATACTAGGGAAATTGTAGGTTCAAATGAGGGAAAATGGCCAAAAATAGGGAAAAGGATGCCTGTAATATCCTTAAATATTACATCCAACACTCCCATGACTCAAATTTTTGGAGGATAAATGGTGGGAAACATCTCCCCCCCTCTTAGTAGGACCAGGGTTGACACCCTATCATGGAATCTCATTGATATTCAATTGTTCTTGTATTTTTGTTGTTAGGTGGATGGTTTGGTAATGATATCATATGCACAGTGAAATATTAACACTTGTCTACACATTGTAACATATACGTCAATATATTCAAAACAAAAATAGATTTAAATAATCAATTTCTAACATTGATATGATGACATATATGATATTGATCTTGGAGTTCATATAACATATTTTCATATATCTAGAAAATATACCTATAGTTAGCTTTCACATTAAGTAGTCAAGTATGGTCATTAAATTATATCCATCTCATCCATAATAAGAAGTATGTAATCTTTAACATAATCACATATGTTGATAACTAAAACATAATATGTAGACATGTCATTCATAACAAAATTCACATTAGTATCCATGTACTAGCAAGGTGTACATATTTAACTAAGCATACATGACAAAACATAATCATTTGAAATAAAATTCTCACATGTAACTCTTCAAAAATTATAGTTTTATGTATATGGCTAAATAAAGTATGGATATAGAGAATAAAGTTTTAAGTGCTTCAAAATTAAAACAAGTTAGGATATTTCTAGCATATGGTCTTTGTGTCTTCCCAGGTAGTATACCTAGGACTATAATTGTACCATTGGACCTTAACTTGGTGCACCAACCATTTCTTGAGCTGTCGAACTATACATTCTAGTATATGTAATGGTTCGATAGAAATGGTTCCCTTGTTTGACACCTGCAGTTCTTTCCGTTGAAGGTTATGAAATTCATCAACAATGTAGTGCTTGAGTACATACACATGAAAAACATTATGAATTTTATGCAATTGGGGTGGCAGTGCAAGATAGTAGGCAACATGTCCAACTCTTTCCAGAATTTTAAATGGCCCAATAAACTGCAGTGACAACTTTGTTCCCTTTCCAAACTAGATATTTTTGTCATCACCCCAAAATGATCACCTAGCCATTTCCCACTTGTTGATCAAAATTCACCATTTAGGAGATATTTTTACACATTTAAACCCAATTCCACCTTAGGCAATAATTTAGTGAACCATTTTCCTAAATTATTTCTCCTTAAAATCCAAAAAAATCCATGAGAATAATTAAATAAATCATTATTTATTTATTATTCTCTCGAAAAAATTATTAAATCATTATTTAATGATTATTTCTAGCCATTTTTTACTTAACCACTCAGGAATAATTAAATAAATAATTATCTATTCATTATTCCATAATTATCCCTTATTTCTCTCATGAAAAAATTATTAAATCATTATTTAATAGCTATTTCTAATCCATCTTTGACTTGATCTCCGTAAAGTAGTTAATAAATAATTTTTTTATTTGTTAATTACTTTAACCACTTTCTAAATAAAGATATTTGATCATTTCAAATAATCTTTCCCAATCTAAAATATAATAAAATATTCCTAACAACTAGATCTTGATTTGGTCTAACACCTTTTATTATTTTTCTAGATATAGATATATCCTAATATTTTATTACAAATGGAGAGGTTTTCTCCTCATTCTAAGCGTGACCATTTTCATCGTCCTCATTATTGTCTTATGACATTTGAGCTCTCATTTTAGAGTTCAGGTTACCATTATCACCATTTGTTTATTGCATCAATTAGAAGATAGAGAGCTAAAGCTGAAACACAAGGTATCAAAGGACCCATCCCATAGAGGGGTTTTGTAGACCCATTTCTGCATATTCTCCTCACCAAGTGTAAACATTCTATTTCAACTGTACGTATAGTAAATTATACATCATGTAATATCAATAATATTATTTTTACATGTCATTTGTCAATGCCATATTAAGTAGTGAATGAATTATATATTTACTTTATACTAAAAGGATTTATTTATTCACTTTTTACTTTATTTGTATATAAAGTTGATTTAAAATTATGTTAGAAATTGAATATTTTATTTATGACAGACATTGATTTTTTTCATTACTATTTATTAAAAAAAATAAGAAATGGGTAGCATTTTATATATTTCAAAACTAGAAACATCCTAGGTCCATTACATTCACATATTGTTCTAGTTAAATTTTTTCTAGAGTTCGTTCAGAGAAATATTTATAGCTACCCTGGCTAATTACTATTATCCTGCTTACAACATTTAACCTATATATCCTCCAAAAAACACCACAAAGTTTGACAAAATGACATAACATAACAACTAGATATAAAAGGAAACTAACCACTCGTTGCTCTCCAGCTTCTCTAGGTGACTGTCCTCTTGAGCCATGTGTTCTCTAAGACGAACCAAAATATTCATTCCTAACCCACGATGTTCCTATCCCTTGTCCTCAGTTGCCGGTGAACCCGATGGGTTCGATTCTCCATGCCCGAAGACCTGCTTCAGCACACCAATCGTCATGGCTTCTACCCTGACTTCCATGCTATCAACTTTAAAGTTCAAGTTGATCATTTTTGTGTTCATGTGATCCACAAACTTCTGCAACAACTCCAGATCCTTCCCAATTCCATAGAGATGAGACATCACCACTGTAAATTGATCGTGAACCTCCTGAACAACTTTTTCAATTATTGCTATTATTTCACTCATGGACAATGTATTTTTTTTTAATTTTAATTTTTAAATTTAAATTTAATTTTTTTAAGATATATATATATATATATATATATATATATATATATATATATATATATATATATATATATATATATATATATATAAACTATGAGATTTGTAATTTAAAAAAAATAAAAAATAATCTTTTAAATAATTATTTTTAATATTTACATTATTATTTAAAAGAAAATATTTTCTTTCTTCTCTTCCATTATTGATACATGTAGAGACATCATTTGAACCCATACATGCTCAATTGTTGATGACAAACTTACACATACTTTTGAAACCAACCTTCTAAATTCATAACGACAAACTTTCCATGCTCCCCAACCTGTCGTGCTAAACCCAGGAAGACACATCTTCCTAAACCCTTGAAGCCCCCATTGAGAGATGTCAAGGATTATTGTATGTGGCAAGCATATGGCTTGTGGACACCCCATTGAGAGTTGGATCTTCAAGTATCACCTTCAACCAAAAGAAGCAGCGACAGAGGTACACAGGGTGCATGGAACCTATGACTAAAGTGATAGATTCGTAGAGCATGGTTGGAAAGAAAGGGTCTTCAAATCAGATTCCACAGAAGAAAGTGGGGAATCCTTGTAGTTCAGAGGGAGCACTTGTAGTAGTGGAGAATGTAGTAGTGTTGAGGATAGATCCAAGTAAATAAAGTTCTTCCAAAATAATATTCCCCACTAAGAGGGAGTGTTGAAAAGTGTAGCAAATAAAGTCTTATTCTTGACTTGTGCCATAGTCAAGAAATACCACAAACAATTCTCATTTTGGCTAGTACGAGTTATTTGAAAAGGACAAGTTAGTTAGTCTCATGTGCAGAGTTGCAGAGGTAGTTAAGTCAATCTCCAATTGTGAGTTTAGATTGGAAAAATATGAATTAGAAGCTTCAGTTCTAAGTGAGGCTAGGATGAGTTAGAAGAGTAAGTTAGACTCAATTAACAAATAAATCATAAGACTGAGTTCTAAATTTAAATTTGTGAGTTATAGCTGAGTCGAAAAGCATAAAAGGAGGACAAAGGCACCTTTATTCTTCATTCTTGTATGCTCGAGATTGTGTGTGTGAGAGAATTGATATGAGAGCATGTAAGGAGAAGCCTATACATAGCAAGAGAAGGAGAGATTTTTTCTTGCATTAGTGCTAGAATTTAGGAGGATCCGAAATAATAGGGGCCCAAATTTGCACTACGAAATAGGATGATTCTTGTGGTAGAAGATATGGGTAGATAAATAACACAATAAAGAGGAGTTGGATCAAGATTATGTGCAAGGTATTCAAGCTTACTTTAAGTAGGGAAAACATGTGTGTTTCCTAGTGAAAATTTATTGCCTTGTAGGAGATCAAATGCTCAAATTCTCTTAATAAAATCTACAGTTAGCAGAGGGTTTTCGTAGTTGGGTTCCCTATAAAATATAGTGTGTGAATATGTTTATTTATCTTTGCATATTCATTTATTTCCACCACTAATTCATCATAGAAAAACCTTGTGTCTTGGTGCAAAAAATTGTTTTAGATTTGTCATCAAAGTAGTTGTAGGATTTCAAGGAAAATCTACATGGTATCAGAGTAGAGATCAAAATAAATATCATCTCATGAAGAAGGGACAAAGGGGAATGCACAAAGACATTTTAGGCCAGCGTGTTCATCGTTCTATCATCTCCACATGCCCTAGTTCGTGTATTATTCAGGGCTACATTTCCCCACAAATTTTGTCGACGTATTTGGTTAACTTGCTATGATTATGTGCGCTGAGGAAGAGAAAATGGTTTTGATTTGTTGTATATCTAAAAGGATGGAGTTTTAGTTTGTGTGAGGAGGGCTGAGGCCATAACTTGTTGACAAGTAGGCTCAGGAAGGGCCTACTTTATTGCAGATTTGAGGCTAGATTTACCTCAGGTAGCAACGCAGTAAGAGAGTGGCCTTTTAGGCTGAGTTCAAGAAATGAAGATCTAAAATTTTACCCTACATCTAGCCTCAGTTAGTTGAGCATAATAGAGTAGTATTTGGGAAGAAAAGGAGGGTTGTAATAAGAGATTAGTAAGGGCATGTTTTGGAGAGATTTCTAGGTAAGAAGAATGGCGTTCTAAGGGTTGCGATCAGACTACTATTGAGAGGGAGCCTCTAAGTTCATTCCATAGAAAGGGAGAATCATGATAGTTTTGGAGGATAATCGTGTTGGAGAATTTTTGAAGCAGGTTATACCAGCACAATAAGATCTTCAACAGTTGGAACTATTAGCTTTATCATATATTGGATAGTCATCTCTCGTGCATGCATCTCTAGGATAATCCTTCTTCATTTTTCCCACCAATATATTGCATTCTTTATTGCTTCTATATGATGAGGTTCCATCACTTTTAATAGGATATTTTTCTTCTATTAGAGATTTATTTTATGACAAAGGATCACCACCAGTTTCCTCTTTTCTAGCTGGACTTGGTGATCGTTATCTTTTATCTTTGACTTTGTCACTCTTTCCTGGATTCTTCCAAATGTGATACATTTCCTCCACTCCCACTTGCATTGTCATAAATGAATTAAGGAAATTTGCATTTTACCTGAAAGGATTCTATCCTTATGAAGCCATATCTTCTCTTCGAGTGAAGCTCCATGATCCAATTCTCAAACCGCCTTCAATGAGTATCCCTTCACTTTTCTTGAATCTTCTCCTAGTACTCATATACACTCAGAAACCAATTTCTAATCCTACTATGACACCACTTGATCTGGGATCATTAAATTACTTGGTTCATAAAAAAAGTTCAAGTGTGAATAGATTTAAATTAAACCACCATTAAACATAAAACAAGCATGAATAAATTTAATGAAGTTGCAATTAGAGAAATATAGAAGATCAAGAAGAGAATAGAAAATATAGAAGTTAACTAATTGATAACATAGTTTATTAGTAGGGACTACGTCTCTGGGTCCTATCTCCAAGGGAGTGGCCTCTTTTATTATTCAAATGATAATCAATCCATGCTTTGTTACACCAAAAAAATGTCTCTTCAATCTGCTATAGGAAGCCTACAAAATACTTGCTGGAGTACTGGTGTTCATAATCCACTTTCTCCCTTCTCACTACCAAAAAATAGGCTTAAGAAATCATGTTTACAAATAAGATTGTATCCAAAAAATCCTTCAAAAACTTGCAAAAAAATAGATCTCTTTGCCACCAGGAAATGGTCTCCAAATATCATGAAATTCTCCTTCTTGGTTGATGAAAAATGAGCTCTACAACCCTATTACATAATTTTCACATTCTTAAAACTTTACAAAAAAGGGTCGAGGCTCTAGTTTAAATCTGTCACACAAAACTCTAGCGCGTTGGCATAGTTTTGATATATAAAAATTTAACTAATAGAAGTATCAGGGATTGAGCCCTCGGTTGTTATGATCTAATCCATTACGCCATAAAACCAAAATAATTTTTAAAACTATGTAAATCGCAACCCATTTAATTTCATGCCTTGTTGCATGTTTGTTAAATTTACCATTTTAAAACAACATAATAGTGTGTGCCATTCAACCATGGAATGATGGAAGTTTCCAACGTCGTAACACTTTTCAAAATGTGGAACCTATAGACATTTATACCATATTAAACTATGTGTTGCATCCCACATATCACCCAACACATGGATAGACTGGTTTTAAATTGTTGCAATGTTAGCTCTGTTGGTGTGGTGATAGCCCCTGGTGAGGTTGGTCTATTGTGGTTTGTGTGTTTGTGTAATCATGATATACACTACACAACCAAAAGAAAAAAAATGGTTGGTGCCTCCTACAAGTGAATGTTTGCAAATTAGGAAGTTGGTGCTTCCTACTAGTTGGGGCCAACAAAAAGAATTAAGGGAGTAAGTGCTTCTTGTTAGTGAGTGTTCATAAAACTTTATATAATCAAAAGTGGTGGATTTATATTTACATCATAACAAACAAGATTGGTGTTTTTTTCCCATTATTAGTTTCCACGTAAAACCCTCTGTGTCATATGTGAATTTTGTTTATGGTGTGGTTGTGTAATTTATGTGATGTGTACATGATATGTTGCTAAATGGTTAAATGGTTAAATCTTGTAATTATTAAAATTAGCCTTAATATTGATTCACTCCCCCCTCCCAGCATTGAGTTGGTTTCCAACAATTAGTATCATATCGAAGTTCCTTTAGGAACAACTTAATCATTGCAAGGTAGAATATGGATAACCAAGATTGGCTTACACCAGATGGAGTATCATTTTTAAGTGGAGCTGATCCAAACTTAAATATGAACACAAAAACTTATAGATATAATAAAGAAACACAAAGATGCATTAGAAAAACACTTCATTTTATTAACAGAATAATACTGAAGTACTCTTACAAACAGAATGAAAATAAGATAGCTCGGGCGATGGTAGCTTATCTCTGAGAAGAGATGTGGCAGTTACATGCCCTCTAAACTGTTTTACAATGAGGCTCAAGGGCCTATTTATTATTTGAAAACATTAGAAAACCCTAAAAAACCAAAACCCTAAACACAAGAGATGTAACACCAAGAGTTTATGGGACCCGTTGGGGTTAGTTAGGTAGCCAACTTCCCAAGGTCGTAACTTGGTCATATTATCTCTATTTGGCACGTATTATACCTTGTTGGAAAGGTCTCTCTGAGTACTATAGTTTTTGCTAAAAGCTCTTGCAAATGGCTATGAGCCTACCATGGACCCCAAAAAAATGTCGTTTAGGGGTTCAAAACTACTCCGGAAGGTCAGGACCCGTAAAAATGCTAAAAATAGTAAATTTTGAAATGAATAAGGAAATAGATGAACTGACTAGGGGGTCTAGGTGGAATATGTGGGTGGCCACTAATATCCACCTGGTTCATTCCTCCCCCCTTAGGAAGGAATGGTTCCCATTATGTGCAGAGCCTCCATGAGGTGAGGAAATGTTTTCTGAACCTGGTCCCTGGTGAACCACTTGCCCTGGTGAAGTAGTTGGCCTACTTTAACAACTAAATATAGCTGTATCCTCTGTTGGCAAGTGTTTTTGATGTGTGTGTACTTAATTTGATAATTTGAGGCATATTCCATGCAGTTTGGGTTGAGCTTTGTTGGTCCGATTTGGTTTGCAATGTCAGATGTGTCTAACAATGGTGGGAAGTATGGCTGAAGGTGATCTACATTGAGCACTGGGTGCAGACTGAGGAATGGTGGGATGCTGTGATTGAAGGCATTGTCACCGATGGCCTTGGTGATGGTGTGTAGCCCATATTGGAGCAGACGAAGCTTGCTGTAGGGTCCAGCAAGATGCTCCTTCTGCAAATGTAACCAAACTTTGTTGCCCATTTAGAACCTGTGCGGTTCTCGATGTTGATCATGGCGTTGCTTATACTTAGCATTGGATCTGTCCAATACATCATGGAACTATTGGTGGATGTGTTGAATGTGCTCAATGAAGCTATTAGCCCTTTCAGGTTCGGATTGAACATGAGCCAAATCTACTTGGATGCAAGTGGTACGACCACATCAATGGGGCATAATCATTAAAATCCTAACCCTACCTAAAAGGGGATGTGGCCTTTTGAGCTCCGGAGAGCTCTATTGTAGCTATGTTGGACATAGGGAAAACTTTCATCTCACGTGCGTAGATGCTTCGAGTTGTACATGTGCATAATGTGTACCATCATCATGTTGACAACCTCTGTTTGTCCATCAGTTTGGGGATGGAAAGATGTGGACCTAGTAATTTTTGTATCCAGTATCGACTAGAGACTTGACCAAAATGCACTGAGGAATTTGTTATCCCGATCTGAGATAATGGACTGTGGTATCCCAAAGTGTACCCATACTCTCTCAAAGAAGAGCTTAGCAATGGCCTATGTTGTGATACTCTTCTTGCAGGCCACCATGATGACCATATTAGAGAGTCTGTCGATGACCACAAAAATGCAATCGTTGTCCTTCTTATTAGAAGGAAGGCCCGACATGTAATCCATGGAGACAGATTACCAAGGCCATTTAGGAGTAGGTAGAGGAGTATACATGCCTTGATTCTTGATGGTTTGTTTGGAAATGGCACAAGCAGTGCAGGATCTAATGTACTTCCCAACATCCTGACAAATTTTCAGCCAATAAAAATACTTCTACAATACTTCCATTATTTTCTCTACTCCGAAATGTCTAGCAGCCTAACTGTAGTGCGCCTTCTAAATCATCTTGGCACGATCACTTGAAGGAACACATATGTGTCCCAGGTGGCATAAAAGTGCATCTTGAAGGTGAAAATTTGGAATTCCTTCCCTTCCAGGAGTGTCTGGTATATGCTATTGAATTCTGGATCGCTCTTGTAAAGATGTAGCCACCCTGATGTCTCATGCCCACACAAGTCGAGCACAATGATCAGTGCCATGATTGGTGGTTGGTTGAGGCAATCAACAACATTATTGGTGTTTCCCTTCTTATACTTAATGTTCAAAAGGAACTGTTGCAAATAGGTGGACTATTTCTGATGGTGATCATTCTGTAACTTCCCTTGTGTCTGTGTGAACTGTAGATGTCAGTGGTCTGTGTGGATGACCGTTTCCTTCCACAGAATGTAATTCCTCCATTGATGACAGGCCTACAAAATGGAATACATTTCTTTATCGTAAGTTGGATACTTTTAGACTGTGTCTTAAAGTGTCTCACTATGGTAAGCCACTGGATACCCATGTTGAGTAAGAACTACACCAATGGCATAGTTGGAGGCATCTTTCTCAATCTCAAATGGTTGATGCAGGTCCGATAATGTGAGAATTGTGATGAGCTCCAAAAATGGATAATTATTTGGGCTCATTCAACTTCCTAATTCGACTTAATCCACCATTCTCATTAGTTTATTGCATGTTTTTAATTATATTTATGCTAATAGAGTGAATTGGGTTAGTCATTATGCCAACAAGTCTAATGGGTGCTTTGTGTAGCCTTTTTGGTCAATTTGGAGACAAAATTGAAGGGTTTAATGAGCACTTGGCAGCCAAATTCGTGGGAGAACAAGGGAGAGGATTTGTAGGAAGGTGTACCCTTCATTTATGGGCCCTTACCTCGAATTCTCCACCATCAGCTCGGAGTTCAAGGGCCACCAAATCAATTAACACAAGCGCAGCCAAGCAAGTTAAGTAGGACTGCTGTTAACTACAAGTTTTGGGCAACCGAGTCCCTAAAGTTTAGGAGGACTGTTGGGGTCCTCAATTTGTATAAATAAGAAGGCTTAGGGCCTCATTTGGGTTAGCTGGTATTTTGCTAGTGGTTAGTCATTTTTGTAGCCAATGGTTAGTCATTTTGTAGGTAGAAGTTAGCTAGTTTGTATTTCGATTTTTAGGCAATAGATTAGCTTTGCTTTCAGCTCATTTTCAAGTTCTCCTTGTGGATAGTTTTGATGTAACTCTTCTTTTCTTGCTCAATAAAGATGAATCCAGCTTTTCACCAGCTCTAAATCTCTCTTAGGAGGCCATAGCTCTTGGGGTTGGGCCCATCTCAAGCGCCCAATACCTCCTTTGATTATCTTTATGTGTTTTTGCTGCATTCTTAGAATGAAATCTGATATTTAGATCTAAATCTTGTTTTGATATTTAGTTTGTTTTTTTTGATGAGTAAAATAGCTTTTCATGTTCAGATTTAGTTGATAGGTTGTTAGCAGAAAAACCTTCAAGAAAAGGGCCAACAAACATCTGTGGTTTCACCTCTCCCTCAGTGGGATCAGGAGTTGTGACTAGGATGACTTTGCTGCCCACAAAAACACTGACTTTGCTTTGACATGCAATCATTAGTGTTTGGTTTTCATTTGCAGAAGTTGGTTACATGTTCAGATCTTTGAATGCTTCATTGCATAGTTAATATACATGGTTTCCTTGCAAATAAAGCTGTTGTCCATTCTTGTTACTGTTAGCTAGATCATATTAGGGTAGCATAACTAGATCTTTGTTTTATTGCATGTCTTTGTTGGTTCAGTTGGAAACACAAATTTCAGAGCACCTGTACCACTTCTCTGTCTACCCAGACTCCCTCAAACCCATCTTCTCCATCTCCTAACTTGGTTTCTTGCCTCACATTGCCATACTGCCCTCATAACCCTACCTTTTGTGCAACATTACTTTAGTCTTCTTGGAACAGGTACAGCCATCTACACCTTCTCCTCAACTCTATCCATCAGTCCTTGGGTCATTTTCGGCCCCTACCCTGCCTCCCTATCCATTCATGCACCTTACCTCACTCACCCATCCTCCAAAATCCAATTTTTAAACATCTTGTAGAAAAATTACAGAACATCCTGTACAAATCCTAAACATCCTGTAGAACCCCTGCAGACTTCCTGTAGAAGCTCACGAATGAGGTTTCTTGATAGCCAAACTATGTGAAACTCTCTGGAAGGGTGTTAAGGACCCCTTAGGCCATCTCTGTACCATCCCAACCTTTTCCAAGCATTTCTCCTCCTTGATCCACCCCTGCACAGTGCAAAGCCAGTTAAAAGCACATGCATGATAATTCTAATAACTTAGTCAAAAATACAAAAAGATTTTTTCTTCAGCTAGAGGCAGTGTAGACACATGTATTTTACCTTCATATAAGTAATGGCATCTATTTTCGTAGTTTGCATTCTCTCCTTTGCATCAGTAGGACTAGCTGGTAGAATTAGGGTTTGCTAGGGTTTGCGTTTCCTTTTGGCTTTTAGTTTCTTTCCGCAAGTAGATTAGCTTCCTTTGAGTTAGCTTTCATCCATCAGTTAAAAAGCTTCTTCTAAGAGCTCATAGAAGTTGGCTTAAGTGTTGGGTCCCTATAATACTAGTGATTACCCCATTACTATTGTAGTTATACCCCTTATTTATATTGTTGTGCCCCTATTACCCCCATATTGTTATTTCTGTGCCCCATAGAATCCCTCTATTGTTATTTTTGTGGCTTTATATTATTATTGTTAGGTCGGCTGGATTATATTGTGACTCCTTAGACTCCTATATATAGAAAGGAGGTTGTGTCATTTGTATCATCCAAGAATTGTTCATTTATGTAATGTAAAGGAGGTTTCCCCCTCGAAGAGGCTGAATTCTAAGGCGTTGATCTTTCTTTTCTATCTTTTCTTGAGCTGGTTTCATAACATTTGGTATCAGAGCTTTGGATTCTAGGGTTTCGCTGCTCCAAACAGGTCATCGTGACATTTTCACTATAACTTTTTTTCGGTGACGTTTCAGAAGTCGCAAAAAAAACCCATTTGAGAAGAATTGGTGCTGAAGCTTGGGTCCAAATTTCAAAGCTGTTCGCGTGATATTTTCGGAGATATGATCTGAGGAAGTTGGCCTTTTTGCAGACTCCTGAATTACATTCAAAACAGGTGACCTGGGGAAAATCGTCATAACTCTCTCTCTGAGGATCGGATTGAAATTTCGTAAAAAGGTACAGAAAGAGGACGGACTGTAGTTTCTTGTGGGTGAGTTTCAGATTCAAAGGTTGAAACAGTGACTCGTGGCACGTCGTACAATTTCGCTCTACTGAACCAGTCTAAAAGCAAGTCACTGTGGGAGATTTCACATAACTCTTCCTTGGAGAATCCAATTTGGCTCAGAATTGTGGCATTGGAAAGAGGACACAGAAGGCTACTACAGATATCAATTTCAGAACTAGATGATCCGAAATTATAGAGATACATCAGATTCAATATCAGGCTTCTATAAAGTGAAAAAAGGTGTGTAGTTTTTTTTTTTAATTTTTTTCTAAGCTTGGTTTAACGGAATTCAAAGGGCATAATAAAGAATTATTATCGGTAACTGATGCTTCGAGGAAAGAAAATTCAAACACCTAGTAAGGAACCTGAAAGCTCTAGCATGACTCATGAAGAAGAGGAAGAAATGCTACATGATATATCAAAATTACAAGAACAAGTGCAACAAATGTCACACTCACAAAAGCTAACAGAATCTAAGATAAATGGCGTGGAATCTAAGATAAAGGGCATGGAAGCTAAGATGGAGGATTCGATGGTAAATTTGCAGATAGATTTGAAGATAGACATGGAAGAATTGAAGAACTTGCTACAAGAAAGGGTCACTAATGGTGAAAAGGTAGTAAAGGAAACTCATGATGAGAACAAAAGAAATGTTAATCATGATTCCATAGACTCTAATGTTGGATCGAAGACTCACCATGTTCCAAAAATCGATATGAGGAAGTTTGATGGCAAGGATCCCGCCACATGGATATTACAGATGGAGCAATTCTTCGATCTCAATAATGTGCAAAACACACAAAAGGTACGTATGGCAACTTTATATTTGGAACCAAATCAGTTTGTATGGTATCAATGGCTTTGTTCTCGTAAACAATTTATCACTTGGGCAATTTTTACGGAAGAATTGATAGCACATTATGAGGATACAAAAAGCAACACTTTTTTTAGCCAATTGATAAGTCTCAAACAAAAGGGTTCAATAATGGAGCACATTGAGGAGTTCCAAAAATTGAACATAAGGGTAAAAGATATTCCAGAGGAGCATAGGATTGATGTGTTCATAGGGTCTTTAAAGGATAATATCCAACATGATGTGCGCCTTTGGGAACCTGATTCATTAGAGAAGGCATTCAGGTTAGCAAGAAAAATGGAAAGCAAAATTATGGCAACTAGGAAGCATACCATTCACAACTATAAAGATGGAAGTGTTGTTGCCCATAGTCTTCCACAACCTACAAGGTTGACACCACAACAATTGGAAGAAAAAAGAGCAAAAGGGCTTTGTTACAATTGTGATAGCAAATACACAAAAGGTCATAAGTGTGCTGAGAAGAAATTATTCTACATAGATTGTGAAGAGGAAGAAGAAAAGGAGCAAGAAAGGTCAAAAGAAGAGGATATATTCCAGGAACAAAGCCTAGATGAAGAACAAATAAATCCGACCATATCTTGTAATGCATTGGCGGGAATTACCACTCCTCAAACCATCAAGATAGAAGGACAAATCAAGAAGAAAAAGGTAATAGTGTTGATTGATTCAGGAAGCACCCACAATTTTATTCATTGTAGGGTAGCAAAAGAATTGAATTGCTTCCTATATCCAGCACCAGAGTGTCAAGTGATGATTGCAAATGGAGGAACAATAAATTGCTCTGGAAAGTGCCATAATATCAAGCTATCCATGGGAGAATATGTATTGACTAGCCCAATGCTTTCCATTCCAATGGGAGGTGCTGATGTTGTACTAGGAGTCCAATGGCTACAATCCTTGGGTACAATAGCTTTTAATTTTCAAGAACTTTTCATCAAATTTTCTTCGGAAGGAAAGGAAGTTGAATTAAGGGGTATTGCAGGGAAACCAGGAAAGATAATCAGCTCTAATGGTATGACAAAGCTTCTAAAAAAGGAGCAAAGAGGTGTAATTGCACAATTATGTTCGCTAGATGTTTCCACATTGGAATCATCTATTTCTCCAGATCTCCAAAAAGTCTTGGACAATCATTCCAAGGTATTTGAGACTCCCAAGGTCTCCCACCTATGCGTGATCATGATCATGCTATTCATCTGATTCCAGGAAGTGTTCCTCCAAACATCAGGCCGTACAGATATCCCTATGTCCAAAAAAGTGAAATTGAACGTATGGTTGCAGAAATGCTAGAGGCTGGTATAATTCAACCGAGTCAAAGTTCTTTCTCAGCTCCAGTAGTATTGGTGCACAAGAAGGATGGATCATGGCGCATGTGTCCAGATTATAGGGAGCTCAACAAGCTCACTATTAAAGATAAGTTCCCCATTCCTGTTATTGATGAATTACTGGATGAATTGCATGGATCAATTTACTTCACCAAGTTGGATCTTCGTTCGGGATATCATCAAATCAGAATGAAGATTGAAGACATTCCAAAAACGGCATTTAGAACTCATGAGGGTCATTATGAATTTTTGGTCATGCCTTTTGGCCTTACCAATGCACCTTCAACATTTCAAGGTTTGATGAATTCAATTTTCAAACCATTCCTTAGAAAATTTGTGTTAGTATTTTTTGATGATATACTAATCTACAACAAGTCTTGGAAGGATCATGTTGAACATGTTGACAGGGTGCTACAACTATTGGAGGAGAAACAATTATATGCAAAAAGATCCAAATGTTTCTTTGGAGTCCAGGAGGTGGAATATTTGGGTCATATTGTATCTCATGAAGGAGTTAAGGTAGACCCTAGCAAAATTAAAGCCATTAAGGAATGGAAAATCCCCACATCCATAAAGCATCTGCGAGGATTTCTTGGGTTGACAGGGTATTATCGCAAGTTTGTTAAGAATTATGGGAGAATAGCAGCACCTCTAACAACATTATTGAAGAAAGATTCATTTTCATGGACTTCGGAAGCAACAAAGGCCTTTGAACATCTTAAAGAGGCAATGTGCCAAGCACCGGTCTTAGCTACACCGGACTTCACAAAAACCTTTATTGTGGAATGTGATGCTTCAGGAAATGGAATTGGTGCTGTTCTAATGCAAGATGAAAGACCCATTGCTTTTGAAAGTCGTCCAATCAAGGGAAAGTTTTTAAGCAAAGCTATTTATGAGAAGGAAATGTTGGCAATACTCCATGCACTTAAGAAATGGCGACCCTACCTAATGGGAAGACACTTCAAGGTAAAAACGGATCATGATAGCCTTAAATACTTTTTAGAACAAAGATTATCCTCTGAAGAGCAACAAAAGTGGGTCACAAAGATGTTGGGTTATGACTTTGAAATCATCTACAAAAAAGGGAAGCAAAATGTGGTGGCAGATGCACTCTCAAGAAAGGATGAGGATGTGGAAGCATTGTTGTGTGCCATTTCTATTATCCAACCAGATTGGATAAACGAAGCAAGGGAGGAATGGAAGAATGATGAAGAAGTGTGGGCACTTATTCGAAAGCTACAACAAGATTCCAGTACTTCTGATACATTTAGCTGGCAAAATGATTCGTTATGGTACAAAGATCGCTTATACCTCTGTAAGAATTCCCAGCTAAAACAAAAGATTCTTATGGAATTGCACACTTCTCCCTTAGGAGGGCACTCAGGATTTTTAAAAACTTACCACAGGGTTAAGAAGGAATTTTTTTGGGATGGCCTTAAATCAGATATTCAAAAGTTTGTGGCGGAATGTTTGGTTTGCCAACAAAATAAAGTTGAAACAATTAAGACACCGGGTCTATTACAACCTTTATCCATTCCAAGCCAACGTTGGGAGGAGGTTTCAATGGATTTTATCACAGGTTTACCCAAGTCTGAGGGAAAGAGTGTCATCATGGTGGTAGTTGACAGACTTACCAAGTATGCACACTTTTGTGCATTATCACATCCATTTAAAGCCAGTACAGTTTCTACTGCATTTATGGAAACAGTTCAAAAGCTACATGGAAACCCAAAGATTATTGTAAGTGACAGAGATCCCATTTTCACTGGAAATTTTTGGACAGAATTATTTTCTTGTCTTGGTACTCAGTTAGCTCATAGCTCATCTTATCATCCTCAATCTGATGGGAAAACTGAGATAGTAAACAAATGTTTGGAAGGATATCTTCGTTGCTTTGTATCTGATAAACAGACACAATGGGTCAAATGGTTGCCTCTGGCTGAATGGTGGTATAACACTTCCTTCCATACAGCAACAAAAATGACCCCATTTATGGCACTTTATGGGTATCAACCACCATCCATCACATCATATTTAAGAGAAAATTCTAAGGTTCAGGCAGTGGAACATCACATCGAACATCAACAACAAGTCCTCCAACTCTTAAAGGATAACCTCGTGTTGGCACAAAATAGAATGAAACAACAGGCAGATCAACATCGCAGTGAAAGAAGTTTTGATGTAGGTGATTGGGTATTCCTACGACTACAACCATATAAGCAAATGTCCCTAAAGCAAGCTAAGAAGGATAATAAATTATCACCAAAGTATTATGGTCCGTACAAGGTGTTGCAAAAGATTGGTACTATGGCATACAAATTGGAGCTTCCTGCAGCTTCTCGATTGCACCCAGTCTTCCATGTTTCATGTTTAAAGAAGGTTATAGGTGACAAGCTCCTAATTCAAACAATATTGCCAGAACTTGATGAGGAAGGAAAAATTATATTGGAATCGGAAGCAGTCACAGAAAAAGAACTCGACAGCTACGAAATCGATCAATTTCAGAGTATCTTATCAAATGGAAGAACTTATCCGCTGAAGATTCCACATGGGAGGATGAGAATTTTATGCAGAAGTATCCAGAACTACTCAAGCGTTGAGGACAACACTTTTTTGAAGGAGAGGGGCATGTTGGGTCCCTATAATACTAGTGATTACCCCATTACTATTGTAGTTATACCCCTTATTTATATTGTTGTGCCCCTATTACCCCCATATTGTTATTTATGTGCCCCACAGAATCCCTCTATTGTTATTTTTGTGGCTTTATATTATTATTGTTAGGTCGGCTGGATTATATTGTGACTCCTTAGACTCCTATATATAGAAAGGAGGTTGTGTCATTTGTATCATCCAAGAATTGTTCATTTATGTAATGTAAAGGAGGTTTCCCCCTCGAAGAGGCTGAATTCTAAGGCGTTGATCTTTCTTTTCTATCTTTTCTTGAGCTGGTTTCATAACATTAAGCCCCTAGCGGACTTGTGCCAGCTGACCAAGTGACAGCTGCGGCAAGAGCTAGTACTTGTGCATACAACACCATCACTTCCAAGTTTGTTACGAACTACCGGGTTGATAAAATTAAAGAAGGGAGTTCCAGGAGTTGTAGCATTATTGCTGCAATACTGGGGCCCACCATCTTTTTGGCGCCGTTGCTGGGGAAGCGTCAGAGTATTGGTGATTGCTGCTTTTCTTCTATTTTCCACTACAATCTTCTCCTAAGTAGTTTATTTCATTTCCATTATGCAATTTCATTTATGCAAAAGTAGATTAGCATTTCCTGCTTTCATAGATTAGCATTTCAATTCCGCAATTTCATTTCTGCAAGCGTAGATTCGAATTTCAATTCCGCAAGTGTAGACTAGCATTTCATTCCTGCAATTTCATTTGAGCAAAATAGATTAGCCCTTTCCTGCTTTCATTTCATTTCCGCATTTTCATTTTAGCAATATAGTTAGTTGCAGTTCAATCTATTTCATTTTTGCAGGTACAAGTAGAAAAATACAAAAATCAACCAAAAAGATTTCATTTCATGCCTTGTAGGAGTAGAGATAAGTTAGAAAAATGATTGCACAGCACCCCCATTGCTTCACACAGCCAACATCCTCTCTTCTTCGATGGCTGTGATTAAAGAACCCTTAGGTGGACAACAAGACATATGTGAAGAACCTCAAGGGAAGAAGAAGAAGAAACCATTCCTCTGGAGCAAATGGCTACAAGCAGAAATGTTGGGAGTAGCACCTTGTCCAAAGACGAATTTGAAAATCAGATCAAAGATTTCAAGAGTGATATGAGGTAGTTTCTTGCCATGCAACTGGATACCTTGCGGATCCAAAAGAAGCAAGAAGAAGCCAAGAGGGCTTTGGCCATTTTTTGTCCTAGGTGCACTAGAAAGCATCCTAGGAACAAATGTCCATTGTACTCCATAGAAGTGTGTTTTGTATGTGAAGAATACCATCCTACAGATTAGTGCCCTTCCTTACCCAGAATCAAAGCTACATATCAGAGAGCCAAAGGATCCACTGAATCACTCTATTATATGAACCAAAGGAGGCCACATGAACCTAGATCTTATCAGCAGGAACTGCAAGGGACACCCGAGACCTATTATGACCCCTATCAAGCCACTTTCATGCCTTCTTGGGTTCCCCCTGCTCATCCTTCCTGGTTCACACCTCCTCCTTGTTCCTTCGCAGATCCATATTATGCCCAACCAGTTGCTCATTCGTTTCACTCTTATGCTCAACCACGGCCTCACTGGAATGCACCTCATCAGGGGTGGAGGCCCCAATACAACACTCCTCCCGCTTCTTTTCCTCCACCACCTGCTCGTCCACAACCATCACCTCCTGCTCCACCAAGGCAACCCCAAATGCCTGCCCAACCACAACCCCATCCACATCCATTTCAAATATACACCCCCAATCAGATAACCGTACCACCATTTCCAAAACCATACCATGGAGCAACTCAACCCAATTGCAAAGTTGAGGCACAACATGTCCAAACAACTGCTCTTGAGCTTAATGATCTTCACCATAGCTCAGGAAGAGTATTGCAAAAAAGAGACTATATTGAAAGCATTGAAGGACCACATCAGGAAAAAGAAGATTTAGAAGAGGAAATCAAAGAACCATGGGCTTTACTTGATGAAGAGAAGACATCAGAAGCAGAGATAAAGAAAGATCCTTCATGGTTACCATCAAATCTTCCATGTATTCAAGAGAAAGATCAGCAAAAAGAGGAAGATGAGGAAGTCATAGTAGAAAGTGACATGAAACATGACCCAGATCAGCAAAAGGACCAAGGATATCAAAGCTATATTGAGATATGGTTTCAGAAGGTCACTAAGTTGCAGCAGTACTCTCTTCTTCAGCTATGTTTGATCCCTTCAAAGTCAAATCATTTGGTCTCTGAGATCTGGATAGTTTTCAAAGCATGCATTTCAAGCCTCCACATCAGTTTATCTCTAATCTCGATGTGCACATGGCTCCATTGGAAGTATTCTTATACTTGAGAACGATTTTGTTTTTCAAGTAGGGTCGGGTAGAAAAAAAGAAAAAAAAGAAAAAGAAAAAAATGAAAAAAGAGGAAAATAGAAATCTAAGGTGAAAACCTCCTCGGAGGCGCCTTAGATTGGCTCACTGATTGAAAACCTCCATGAGGCGGTCAATGGGTTGGGAAAAAAAGAGGAAAGAGAATAAGATCTCTGGGTGAAAACCTCCCTTGGAGGCGCCCAGGGCAGGCAATTAGGGTGAAAACCTCCATGAGGCGCCCTAGTTGTTTTTCAAAAAAAAAGAGAAAAAGAAAAAGAAAAATAAATCTAATTTCCATTGAATAATTTCAGGTTGTAGCAATGACATTGCAGGTCAGGAGGATCACTCAAAACAAAGACAAAGGAATTTTTGTGCCTTCTACAGGAAGTTCTGTATTTCTACAGGAAACATCCTGTAAAACCTTCAAGTGAGCCAGATTCGATTTTGGAAGGGAATCTAAATCTTGGAATCTGTTGGTTAGGCCTGCAAGCACCTCTGTGTCCATCCCTTTCCTTTCTCCATCATTTTTCCACCTCATTGTGCTTCTGCATTGTGCTTCTACAGGAAGTTCCTGTAGAAATTGTAGGAAGCTGGAAATGGATTTCAAAAATGTGGTTTGGCGAACATGGTAGCTTCCTAAAGGGTTCAGAAGTCCTCCTGCAATCTTCAAACTCCTCCTCCATCATCTCCATACCTGCATCACAGCCCAAGTTCATTTTTCATACCATGCAACAAAATTGCAAAATGCCTTGAAGCAAAAATACCTAGAACAGAATTTGTTTTTGCCTTAACTTGAAAACCATGCATCCATTTGAAAAACCATTTTACAGAGAATCATACAGGGGTGATGGCAACATGCTTGAGCAGTTTCAGCCAATTCCGGTGCACGATTTCCAAGAAATCAGCCTCCATCTCCTTCAGCCATTTTTGCATTTTCTCCATATCCATGCATCCGTTTCAAAACCTGTTTCATGGGGAGATGCACATGGGTGATAGTAGCCTACCCAAGTAGTTTCAGCCAATTCCGATTCACGGTTTTCGAGAAATTGATCTCTGAAATATTCAGCCATTTTCCATTTTTCTCGAAATTTGTGCATCCATTGATCACATTTTTCTGTGGGAGGTGCATCATGATGATAGGAACATGCTCAGCAAGTTTCAGATCAATTCGGTTCACCGTTTGGAAGCAATGGCGAAAACAAGTTCTGGTCCGGTGAAAATTCAGTAGCAGCAGCTTAAAGGTGCAGATTTGAACATGGAAACAAATGCCTGCAGCTTAGATCTGGTCAGAGGACACCTGCACAACGAAAAACAACCAAAAATCATCAGCCAAGCCCTCATGCAACCAAAGGATGCATGCATGCAGCAGCAGAATATGAGCATGCAGCAGCAAAAAGCACTTCACAACAGCCATTTGACTTCAGGTACGTGACTAAAACCTGTTCCTCTATTGCATGAATCTAATTAAAGAAATGCATGAACGAATGGAATGGTGAAATTGAGCCACGAATATAGCAAGGTTAAGCCGATTGCCTTCTCTAGCACTCAGCTGGAAGCCACGCAGTACACGTGGACAGCTGACTTATGTGAAAATTAAAGCAACCAGGAGTGTTGGTCGGTTAAACTTCAGTTCAATGCAAGGCATTGATTACAGGGGGGAAAACACATAGTTCATAAACAACACTTCCAGTTGCATGTGGTCATGTACACTTGGCCACTTCACTCTCTCACGTGAATCACGCTGCAGTTAAACGACGCTCGGCTGAAACTCTCACCACTCTTTGTTCAACTACGGTCAACTGAAGCACATGTCCACCACTTCCAGATCAGTTAACCAGTGGTCCTCTACAAGATTTCTGCCTGATTTCTTAGATTTCTGCCATTTTAGAAAAAAAAATCTCCCACCTATCGCACTCTACAGGCGTTTCTACAGGAAGCTGCGCTACAAGAAACCCAGCATACGAAGAAGCTTGGACTGTTCACGTCGAGGGTGGAAATTCTCAGTGAGGTAGGCCTGAACATAACTTTCCCATGCAAATAATTCAAAAGGTGGTGAATTCGACGTGTTGAGGGAGTAGGAAAAATGTGAATGCAAGTCTGTCTATGAATTCAAAAGTCGTTTTCTTATTGCTGCCTGGAATTGTCTTCAGTGCAACATAGCCCATGCTTTGGAGAAGACCAAATATTTAGATTCAGACATTGAAAAAATATGAAGAAAAATACCATTTCTCTTTCTAGTTTACTGCAGATCTAATTGCAATGAATCATATAGATTTTATTGTCACTAGCACATATCAAGAGATTGTTGGAAGCAAGGATACTACTGGCCAGTATGACAGGAACCGCTTTCACCCTTGCTGGTCTTTATCTTGTGGTTCATGGAATTGATGTTTTTTTATACCAAGTCCAACATTGTTTCTCCTGGAGCATACATGCAGAGTTATTTTCCTTACACAGAGAAGCAGCATCATCTTATTGCTTTAAATGGTTCATTTGAAAAACTCTTGTTCAATCCCAAACAGACAGCTGAACACGTGTATTTTGAATGACCATAAAAATCCCATTTTCTTTTCTATGGCAAGACTCAATAGAGTGAAAAACATGACAGGACTGGTTGAATGGTTTGCAAAGAAAAAAAACACTTGAGGGATACTGTCCTCCACATTCTGGGGAGGAAACCATATACACGATTCCCATTCTAATCAGTGCAAGCCAAAACAGAGCGTGAGGAAGCAAGATATTGAGGCAGAGAAGAAAACTAAGGGTAAGGAAGCTATGGGAAAGAAAACATAGGGTAAAGCATCACAGTGAAACCATCACAAGGAAAGCAAGAGGAAGAGCAAGAAAGAAAAATAAGGAAGAAACAGAGTGGAAAAGGAGAAATGGGCCAAATTGCTAAGCCTAAAACTGTGGGAGGAACAATGGCACAAACACCTCAGAAAAAAGATTGCAGACCCAGGCAGAAAAGACTGAAAAAGGCAAAACAAGTAAAGGCACACCCAAGGCAACCACATCAAAATCAAAAGAGAAGGCACCCTCAACCAAGAAGGGCAAAACAGTGAAGACTGTTTCTACAGGAAGACAGAAAACAACCACTACAGGACTTTCTACAGGAAGTTTGGGGAAAGGGTAGCAGAAGGAGAAATTGGCCGAGATTTTAGCTAGGGAGGCAGCACCTGTGCTAGCCACCCTAAGCACATCTATCCCCTCCATGAACACTCATTTTTCTTTTCAGGGTTCGGACACAATTTAGTCATGGTTCAACCTTCTACAAGAAGCTACATGACTTTCTACAGGAAGTTCTGTATTTTTACCAGAAACATCCTGTAGAAGCCTTTGGGCAGGCCAGAATCAATTATGGAGAGGGATTTGAAGCTTGAAGTCTGTTGAGGAGGCATGCAACCACTCTTTTCTTCCATCCTCCACTGGTTTCATCTCCTTTCACCACCATTGCCACCATCAGATTGAATATACTTGCACAATCATACCAAAGTTGAGAATTCTCTAGGAAAAGAAGCACAGGCAGTGGGAAGGAGCAGAGAGAAAAGCATGGTCATGACTGAGAAGAGGACATCAATTCAAAAGCTTGGGATGACAAGGAGGCCACCAGGGCCATCAAAGATGAGGAGATAGATTGGTTGCTCAGAGGATGAGCAACACTTTCAGTAGGGGGGTGATGATGAGTCCCAAAAATGGATAATTATTTGGGCTCATTCAACCTCCTAATTCGACTTAATCCACCATTCTCATTAGTTTATTGCATGTTTTTAATTATATTTATTCTAATAGAGTGAATTGGGTTAGTCATTATGCCAACAAGTCTAATGGGTGCTTTGTGTAGCCTTTTTGGTCAATTTGGAGACAAAATTGAAGGGTTTAATGAGCACTTGGCAGCCAAATTCGTGGGAGAACAAGGGAGAGGATTTGTAGGAAGGTGTCCCCTTCATTTATGGGCCCTTACCTCAAATTCTCCACCATCAGCTCGGAGTTCAAGGGCCACCAAATCAATTAACACAAGGGCAGCCAAGCAAGTCAAGTAGGACTGCTGTTAACTACAAGTTTTGGGCAACCGAGTCCCTAAAGTTTAGGAGGACTGTTGGGGTCCTCAATTTGTATAAATAAGAAGGCTTAGGGCCTCATTTGGGTTAGCTGGTAGTTAGCTAGTGGTTAGTCATTTTTGTAGCCAATGGTTAGTCATTTTGTAGGTAGAAGTTAGCTAGTTTGTATTTTGATTTTTAGGCAATAGATTAGCTTTGCTTTCAGCTCATTTTCAAGTTCTCCTTGTGGATAGTTTTGATGTAACTCTTCTTTTCTTGCTCAATAAAGATGAATCCAGCTTTGCACCAGCTCTAAATCTCTCTTAGGAGGCTATAGCTCTTGGGGTTGGGCCCATCTCAAGCGCCCAATACCTCCTTTGATTATCTTTATGTGTTTTTGCTGCATTCTTAGAATGAAATATGCTATTTAGATCTAAATCTTGTTTTATTATTTAGTTTGTTTTTTTTGATGAGTAAAATAGCTTTTCATGTTTAGATTTAGTTGATAGGTTGTTAACAGAAAAAGCTTCAAGAAAAGGGCCAACAAACATCTGTGGTTTCACCTCTCCCTCAGTGGGATCAGGAGCTGCGACTAGGATGACTTTGCTGCCCACAAAAACACTGACTTTGCTTTGCCATGCAATCATTATTGTTTGCTTTTCATTTGCAGAAGTTGGTTACATGTTTAGATCTTTGAATGCTTCATTGCATAGTTAATATACATGGTTTCCTTGCAAATAAAGCTGTTGTCCATTCTTGTTACTGTTAGCTAGATCATATTAGGGTAGCATAACTAGATCTTTGTTTTATTGCATGTCTTTGTTGGTTCAGTTGGAAACACAAATTGCAGATCACCTGTACCACTTCTCTGTCTACCCAGACTCCCTCAAACCCATCTTCTCCATCTCCTAGCTTGTTTTCTTGCCTCACGTTGCCATACTGCCCTCATAACCCTACCTTTTGTGCAGCATTACTTCAGTCTTCTTGGAACAAGTTCAGCCATCTACACCTTCTCCTCAACTCTATCCATCAGTCCTTGGGTCATTTCCGGCCCCTACCCTACCTACCTATCCATTCATGCACCTTACCTCACTCACCCATCCTCAAAAATCCAATTTTTAAACATCCTGTAGAAAAATTACAAAACATCCTATAGAAATCCTAAACATCCTGTAGAACCCCTGCAGACTTCCTGTAGAAGCTCATGAATGAGGTTTCTTGATAGCCAAACTCTGTGAAACTCTCTGGAAGGGTGTTAGGTACCCCTTAGGCCCTCTCTGTACCATCCCAACCTTTTCCAAGCATTTCTCCTCCTTGATCCACCCTTGCACAGTGAAAAGCCAGTTAAAAGCACATGCATGATAATTCTAATAACTTAGTCAAAAATACAAAAAGATTTTTCTTCAGCTAGAGGCAGTGTAGAAACATGTATTTTACCTTCATATAAGTAATGGAATCTCTTTTTGTAGTTTGCATTCTCTCCTTTGCGTCAGTAGGACTAGCTGGTAGAATTAGGGTTTGCTAGGGTTTGCGTTTCTTTTTGGCTTTTAGTTTCTTTCCGCAAGTAGATTAGCTTCCTTTGAGTTAGCTTTCATCCATTAGTTAAAAAGCTTCTTCTAAGAGCTCATAGAAGTTGGCTTAAGCCCCTAGCAGACTTGTGCCAGCTGACCAAGTGACAGCTGTGGCAAGAGCTAGTACTTGTGCATACAACACCGTCGCTTCCAAGTTTGTTATGAACTACCGGGTTGATAAAATTAAAGAAGGGAGTTCCAAGATTTGTAGAATTATTGTTGCAATACTGGGGCCCACCAAATTGGTGCAGAAGAGAGGCGATTATTCAACTCGGAAAACATTTTTTGTTTGGTTTTCGACCAAAAGGATTTTGCTTTCGCTCTGCCCTTGGTGACTTGACTTAAAGCCAAGTGATATGAGAGAACCCCAACATGAACCTACGGTAGAAATTGGCAAGACCTAAAAAGCTATGGAGCTCTGTTAGAGTGGTTGGGGCTGGCCAATCCTAAATGACTTGTACCTTGGATGGGTCCACATGTACACCTTTCTCAACAATGATGTACCCTAGATATTGAACTTGGGTCAGGCCAAAGGTGCATTTCTCCAAGTCAGCACACAACTTGTGTTGGCGTAGGGTTTGAAGGACCTATCAAATATGGTGGAGGTGCTCTTCCCAACTCTGGATGAAGATTAAGATGTCATCTAAATACACCACCACAAATGCATTGGTGAAGGGTCGCAAGATGTCTTCCATCAGTCTCATGAAGGTTGCAGGGGCATTCGTCAATCCGAATGGCATGACCAACCATTCGAAAAGGCCCTCCTTGGATTTGAAGGAAATCTTCCCCACATCAGATTGTTCAATAGGCACCTGGTGATAACCTAACTTCAAGTCAATCTTGCTGAAATATTTTGCCCCATTGGGATGGTCCAGAAGGTCATCAATCCGCGGGTTTGGGTAACTATTCTGGATAGTGATCTTTTTTAGCGCCCAATTGTCAATACAAAGCCTCCGGGTCCCATCCTTCTTTTGTACCAATACAATCAGGCTCCTATAAGGTGATGAGCTTGGCTTTATGTGCCCTTTATGCAATAGTTCCTGAATCGGTCTCTTGATCTCATTGTTCTCTAGAACAAAGTGTCGATAGATCGGTCCATTAGGCAGCGACATGCCCAGGGTTAGATATATGGAGTGCTTTACCTAACAATGTAAAGGTACCCCTGTGAGTGAGGCGAAAATATCCATGTACTCCTCCATGACCTTGTCCATTTGTTTCTACTATATTGCAGAGGAGCCCTACCTGGAAGCCATTGCCACAACCTTCTTCTTGCCCTGGGGGTGAATCATAAGGAAAAGAAATTTCTTGGTTTGGGAAATGATCTTACTGCATTTCTTTGTAGTGATCAAAGAGAAGGCAATAGGCGGGGCTACCTTCGGTATCCTGTACAACTTATTAGCCAAAGTAATAATCACACAGTGAGGTCTAGACTCATATACAACATGTTGCTTCCACAAGTATGGTTGTCCTAAGAATACATCACAAACTTCAAGAGGATCACCATGACACAATATCTCATCCGTGAAGGGCTTGATGCTACAAGGAAGAGGACACTGCTGGATGACACAAAGATCTCATCCTTGGTGAAGCCACCTGATCGTCTATGATTGTGAATGTGCTATAGTATTTAGGCCCAGCTACTTCACAACCTCTACTAAAATGAGGGTCTTTTGGCTCCCAATGTCGAAAATGAACTGCACCAGAGAACCCTTCATCCACATTTGTGAGTGGAAGAGGTGTTCCCCCTCCTCTGGATCTTCAGGCTCAATCTTCTGCATATTGGTGGTGGCCATGGTGGCACTAGGCTCCCCATCAATGATCTCCTTCCTTTTATCAGTTCCCTTATCAGGTTCTGACTAAGAGTCAGAACCTTTGTTTGAATCGGAAGCGTTCAGCTCGGCCACCAGTGACTGCTTGGCCCGACACTCACTTGTATTATGAGTGGAACTCTTATGGAACTCACACAATTTTCCCATGTCCTTATTCATCTTCAAGGTGTTGTTTTTTCTTGCAGCTTCGGCAGGCTGTCTTGGGTAGCGCTACCTTGGCTTGGTCCTTTTTTATGTGGTTTGGGGGCACCTTTTCCTTGCTTTGAATTCGTAGATCCAAAGTCCCGCTCCTTCTATTTAAACTTTTGCTCAATATTGATAGAGTACAAATACATCGTGCTGAGCAAGGAAATGTCCAAAAACTCCATCTCGTCTTGTATGTACTTGTGTAGAAAACTGAGGTAACTAAGTAACAAAAGTCATTTTGTATCCTTGATACCTAGCTTCGTACGAAGGGTATGGAAAGTATTGTGAACTCTAACACATATTGGTCCCTTCCCTGCTGTAGTGTGGTCCACTTTATGTATTTGTCTTCATAGCTCCCGACAGGGTAATATTCTTCCTTTATGGCGTCTCAAAAAGAATTCCAAGTGGGTGCATCTGAAAATAGCGAGGGTTCACTCTCGTCCTTTTGTTCACAGTAGGTTTCCCACCAATCCTTGATGTGTGGGGTGGCTTTAACAAGTGAAAAAGTAATATTTTCCTGACTGGAAAAGTCATGAATTGAAACATATCCTTCCAATAGATTTAACCATTTATCTATGACATCTGTATCTATCAAGCCTTTGAATATGGGAATATCAAAGTTAACTTGTACATTAAAAGGAGTGGTGCCTCCAGAGTGGCTGCTTGATGAAGATGCATCATCTGTGGGTAGCTGTCGAAGGATCTAGGCAATGTTTTCCATCGTCATGTCCTGTTGTCGCTTGAGGGCTTCCTCGAGTAACATTTTGAAAGGATCTCATTCCCCCTCATCTTTCTTTTCTTCTTCCATGGGAGGTTGTCGGGTTTTACGAGGTTGATATTGCAATGGTTCAACCAGATCAAGCCCTAACTCCTTATACTCTAACCTCATTGGGGACATTCAAAGAAAAAGAAAGAAAGAGCAGGTCACTTTGATACCATTGATCTAAACTTAAACAAGAATGCAACAACTTACAGATATAATCATAAACACAGAGATGCAACAAAAAGACACTTCATTTCATTAATAGAAAAATATTGAACTATGCTTACAAACAGAATGGAAATAAGATAGCTCGAGCGATGGTAGCTTATCTCTGAGAAGATATGTGGAAGCTACATCCCTCTGAACTATGTTACAATGAGGCTGAAGGGCCTATTTATTATTGGAAAACATGAGAAAACCCTAAACAACCAAAACCCTAACCCCAGGAGATGTAACACCAAGAGTTTGTGGGTCCCATTGGGGTTAGTTGGACAACCAACTTCTCGGGGTCATAACTTGGTCATATTATCTCCGTTTGGTGTGAAGCTGATCCAAATTGGATCCTTAAAAATTTCCATGACTGTTTCAAATTATGCCAGGCTTCAAAATCTTATGAATAACTAGCTTATCAGAAATGACCTTTGGACAATGGCAATTTGTGGCCAGCACGGAACAACGAGGACCCTCGGTCAAAGTGCACTGACCATTGGCCCACGAAGACCACGCATGGATGCAAATTGGCAATTAGAAGCCTAGATCCAAAAACAGAGGCAGTTTCTAATACACGAGCTAATTTCATATCGCAGGGCAAAACTCTTAGTGAAGGAAAGCCCCGAGTGCTCGGTCACCAGGAAAACAGGAAACCGTGCAGAAACCATCAGAAGGCGTGTCCCACACCCAAAACTGGCAAAATATTACGTGCACATTGAGCGGTAAGAGGGTTTGGCTGAGTTTAGCGCCATGCCACACACCGGGTGACATGCGTCTAGAAGATGAGAGAGAAAACCACTTACATCGCGTGAGTAACGGTCGAGCAACTTACTCGCCTGATATAGATGGGGACCGTAGGATCTGGAGGCTCCAGATAAATGGCAGAGAATCAACCCGATGGAAGACCAAATTTGACGGGGAAATAGACTGAGGTACATGAGATTTGGGGTCCGACATGACCAATGAGTTGGCAGAGGAATTAGTTTCGCGGGCAATCTTAGAGCAACGAAAGTAACGACCGTTCAAAGAGAGATGACACTTAGTTTGTGGGGAAATAGGTGGCCACCTCTCTGTGAAGCATTACACAACGCTGATGACGCAGAGCAGGGGAATTCCAGTGGACAGAGGCAGGCAATCTAGAGGGCTGGGAAGAAAAATGAACAGTCAGGGAGCAGATTGGCTTTAAGCCACGAACAGACAAAGAGAAGAGGGGGACAAAAGTAGAGAAAAGAAGTGAATTACAGAGAACAGAGAAGTCGAGCTGACCTGTAGAGCAAAGGCAGCATCAAGCAGACAGAACAGAGAAAGTCCGAGAGTCTGTGAAATCCAAAGAAGGCTTGAGAGGCTCAAGCGAATCCTCTGTGTATTCTTGTCAAGTATTGAGTACCAATTGGACTCATACCACTAAGACCGGTTGAGATCGAGATTCAGTAAAGGGAGTTTGTGTACTCTAGAGACTTGAGGGAACCCAAGTATAATGCTACTGATCATTCTCTGTTAAGTGAGACTCAAATTGAGTTCCTTATTATAAAATCTCTGCTTTAAGACATAATAAGAAAAGGCCACCATTGAAGGCTAGGCCAGGAGACGTAGCCCAGGAGGATTGGGTGAAATCCTTATTAAATTTGTTGTTTTTCTTTATTTGCTTACTGTGTTTATCTTACTATTTTGATGTCTTTTTATTTTTCAATCTTATCGATCCATTGCATAAAATAACATAGGCACACCTCAGCACATAAGTTTGTAATACCTTCATTATTTAACTGAGATCATTCAGGGGGTGATTTCGGATCAACTGGTATCAGAGCTCTAAGTTGTTTAAGGTTAGACAAGCTTGTGATAGATTTTGTTTTTGAGTGCTAACTATATCAAAGCTTAAATTAGGAGAAGGAGAGTTGGTCGAAACTAACCCGGAGATTGGAAGAGTCTATCCTCCGAAGAAAAGGTTAGAATAAAGTCCCTTGGGACCAGATCCCCAATTTATAGATAGTTTCCTGGCCATGAGGTCCATGGTAGAGGAAATGTATAAGGAATTCAGGAAGCATAAAGATGAAGATTCATCAGGCTCCAAATAAGAAAAAGGAGAAGACGAATCTCTCCTCCATGACCACTCAAAAGGCAAAGGGAAAGAAGAAATCTTTCTCACACCTCCTAATAGCCCTGAACATAAAAAGAAGACATATTTGATTAAATTAGATGTTAAATTTGATTTACCAATATATGATGGATAGTTGAATGCAGAGAAGCTAGATAATTGGATCAGACAAATTGATGTTTATTGCAGAGTGAAAAGTATCGACTCAGACAAGAGTAAGATTCAACTAGCCAGTCTACGCCTCGGAGGCACTGCCTTGGTATGGTGTGAAGGCAGGACCCAAGCTGACATGAAGAAACATGGTAAGATTCTTTCTGTCTGGAGTGAATTTGTTTCTACAATAAAAAAGCAGTTCTATCCACTAGCTTAGATGTAGCAAGCCATGATGAGCTGGCAAACTCTTCGCCAATTGAAAGGGCAAAGTGTACAAGGTTACACCCAAGAATTTAGGAAAAGAGCTTTGATTCTAGGAATTTCATTAGACTCACTTGAGACTCTGTTGAAGTACATAGGTGGTCTACATAGCTACATGAGGCACACTATCCTCATGTTTAATCCCACTAGTATAGATGAGGTATCTATTCAAGCTACACATCTAGAAGCTAGAGGAAAGAATGGGAACCCAGAAGTTGGAGGATCGTCCAAGCCCATTGCAAGCAAGAATAAGGAGAAAAGAAAACAGAAATGGAAAGAGAGGAAGGCCAACGCTACACAGAAAAGAAAGTCTTCATGCACTCACTGTAAGAAGGGTGGGCATGATGATGAGCACTGTTGGATTCTGCATTCGGAGCTGAGACCTAAGAAGTTCGAGGGCAAGAAGAAGAAGACTGCTGCAGCTATTCAGAAAGATTTGGGGTCGGACTCAGGAGATGAAACAACCATTGTAGCCACAGGTATAAAAGGTAAAAATTCTGAAGCATCTACTAGTAATTCTGCACAATCTATTAATGATGAAGAAAATGAGAGAAAAAGACATGAGCTTTTCCATATTCGAGTTATTTCCAAGCATCAAAAGATTGATACTTTGTTTGATAGTGGCTCACAAGTAAATTTAATTTCTGAAGCAATTGTAAAGAAGTTGGGATTACTGACTACACCTCACAAGAAACCATACCCATTAGGTTGGTTAAGTGATAAAGCACAACTACAAGTGACTAGACAATGTAAACTTAAGTTTTCTTTTGGGTTACCATTTGTAGATGAGGTTGAGTTAGATATAGTTCCTCTGGATATATGTGGAATTGTCTTAGGAAGTCCTTGTATGATAGAAAAGATATTTTATATAGAGCTGAGAACAAGTATCTACTCGTTAAAGATGGAATCAAATACTTTGTAAGAGCTCATAAGCTCAAGAATAATTATACTCTCATAAACTCAGGACAGATGAAACAAATTGTAAATTCATGTAAACAATTTTTACTAATCGTTGTAAAGGAAAAGAAACCTGATAAAACCAATGTATTTGAGGGCTGTGATGCTAAACAACAAGCTAATTTAGAAAAAGTTGTTTCAAAATATGATATCTTGTTTCAAGAACCTAAAGGTCTGCCATCTAAAAAGGAAATAGTGCATGATATTAATTTACAGCAAGATGCTCCATTGCCTAACATCGTAATGTACAGGTTGTCCACTTTAGAGAATGCAGAAATCAAGAAGCAGGTGCAAGAGTTGCTCGAGAAGGGGTTCATCAGACTTAGCACATCACCTTATGGGTATCCAATCGTTTCGGTAAGAAAGAAAGATGGCTTGTGGAGAATGTGCATTGATTACCGAGCACTGAATAAGATAACGATAAAAAATCATTATCCCCTTCCTCACATAGATGATCTATTAGATCAATTGAAAGAAGCTGTTTATTTTTCCAAGTTAGACTTGCATAGTGTGTATCATCAGGTCAAATTTGTAGAGCAAGATGCATGGAAGACTGCTTTCAAAACAATGTAGGGATTGTATGAGTGGCCGGTTATGCCTTTTGGCTTAACTAATGCTCCTGCTACTTTCACGAGAATAATGAATGATGTACTCATAGCTTTTCTTGATGATTTTGTTATTGTATATTTGGATGACATCCTTATATTTAGAAAAACGTGGGAAGAACATTTAAAACATGTTTAGCAGACACTAGATGTTTTGAAAAGAGAAAAACTTTATGTTAAACTCTCAAAATGTGAATTTGGCAAAACATATTTGAATTATTTTGGTCATATAGTAGGGGGTGGTGAATTGAAGATAGATCCCTCTAAAGTTGCAGTCATTGTAAACTGGCCTAAACCCAAATCTGCTACAGAAGTGAGAAGCTTCTTAGGAGTAGCACAATATTGGAGAAAGTTCATTTCTAACTTTTCCTTAATTGCAGCTCCCTTACATGCTTTAACAGGATTGAACAAGGTGTTTCAGTGGGGAGGAAAACAACAGAAAGCCTTCGACACCTTGAAAGAAAAGATTAGTACAACACTAGTACTAGAACTACCTGATATTCAAAGACCATTTGAGATCCAAACAGATGCAAGTGACACGACCATGGGAGGAGTGTTGATACAACACGTAAACCCATATGTTATCATTCTGAGACTTTTAATTCTGTAGTAGTTAACTATCCCACATATAATAAAGAATTGTATGCATTAGTACAGAGTGTGAAAAAGTGGAAACATTACTTAACGGAAAAAGAGACAATTATACATACTGATCATCAACCAATTCAATATCTACACTCCCAAACTAAGTTGCAGCAATCAATACGCTATAGATGGATGGGTTTTCTACAACAGTTTCATTTAGTCATCAGATATAAAAAGGGCATACACAATAAAGTTGCAGATATTCTATCTAGACCTATTATAAATGCATCCACTAAAGCATAATTCAGTACTGCATGAGAGCTACATTGAGCAATATGCTCAAGATATAGATTTCAAAGATGTATATACAACTTTAAGTCAAGGAAAACAAGTAGAAGAACTAGATTATCATGTTAAGGACCGACTCTTGTATCATTGTGGGAAGCTATGCATTCCACAAACTGAAAGAGTAAAGATAATTCGAGAGGAACACACTTCTCTATTGTCAGGTCACTTCGGGGTAAGGAAAACAGTTGCACAGCTACAAAGGTTTTGTTATTGGCCAAAAATGAATGAGACAGTTTCTAGATATGTAAGAGGGTGTACCATGTGTGCTAAAAGCAATCCCAGCAATAGAAAACTAGGCTTGTACACTCCACTGCCAGTTCCTTCTCATCCTTGGGAAAGTGTTTCCATTGACTTTGTTGGAGGACTGCCTAAATCTAGGAAATGTCATGACTATTTATATGTTGTTGTGGATAGGTTCAGCAAAATGTGTATTTTGATACCTTGTAATAAAAAAATTAGAACTGAACAAACTGCAAAATTTTTCTTTTAGCATGTATGGCTTCATTTGGGATTACCCACTTCCATTGTATCTGATTGAGACACCCAATTGTTGGGAAGTTTTGGTCGAGTTTGTGGGAATTGATGGATGCCAAACTGAAGAAAAGCACAGCCTTTCATCCACAAACAGATGGCCAGATAGAAGTAGTCAACAGGACAGTGATCCAGTTGCTCAGAGGCTATTGCAACAAGCATCCCAAACTTTGGGATGAACATTTGTGTTATGTGCAACATGCTTACAACCAAGCAAAACATTCTTCTACACAAAGATCTCCTTTTAAGACCTGTTTCGGTTTCACACCAAGGTCTCCCTTGGATTTTGTCTTTGGTAAAGACATAGTAGTTGATGGACATAATGATGTAGACAAGGAAACCAAGTTCATTGAACAAATCCAAGAGGTTCACTAGGTAGTACAGGAACAACTAGAAAAGAGCCAAGCCAAATACAAGGCAAGGCATGATAAGCATCGGATGGATCATAGTTTCCAAGTTTGTGATCAAGTCTCACTGTATATCAGCAAGGATAGAATGCAAGGTGAAGGTAGAAAGTTAAAGCAAATAAGATATGGACCTTTCAAGATACTTGAGAAAATTGGTGAGAATGATTTTCACCTTGATTTACCAGCTTACATGCACATATACTTAGTGGTTAATGCAGACAACTTGAGACTGTTTGAACCTTCATTTATTGACGATCCCAAAGAGCAGAGTCAACTGCCTTCTATTAACGATCTGTTACTTGAATATCTTAATGAATTGCAGGAAGACAAAATTCTGGACAGGAAGGTGAGGACGACATGCAGGGGAGATGTTAAGTACCTCAGGATTGGACTCAAGGGTTCCAAGCCAAGTAGTGTAAAATGGATAGAGATTGACAAGTGAGACAACTATACACTCACTTAGTCGATGCTTGAAAACCAACTTTTGGTGGTCCAAAAGCTCTTTCAGTGGGAAGGCTGTGATCTGAATTGGATCCTTAATCATTTCCATGACTGTTTCAAATTATGTCAAGCTTCAAAATCTTATGAATAACAAGGTTATCAGAAATGATGTCTGGACAATGGCAATTTGTGGCCAGCATGGAACATCGAGGACCCTCGGTCAAAGCGCGCTGACTGTTCGCCCATGGAGACTGTCCATGGATGCAAATTGGCAATCGGAAGCCCAGATCCAAAAACAAAGGAAGTTTCTGATACGCAATTAACGCTTTGGGAAAAACTCTTAGTGAAGGAAAGCCTCAAGTGCTCGGTCATGAGGAAAACAAGAAACCATGCGGAAACCCTCAAAAGGTGGGTCCTGTGCCGAAAACCGGTAGGATATCGTGTGCACTTCAAGTGGTAAGCAGGTTTGGCTGAGTTTAGTGTGATGCCAAACACCGAGTGACACACGTCCAACGGATGAGAGAGAAAACCACTTACATCGCGTGAGTAACGGTTGAGCAACTTACCCACGCGATATAGATGGAGACTGTAGGGTATGGAGGCTCCAAATCAACGACAGAGAATCAACCTAATGGAAGACCATATTTGATGGGAAATAGACTGAGGTACATGAGATTTGGGGTCTGACATAACCGATGAGTTGGCAGAGGAATTAGTTTAGCGGGCAATCTTGGAGCAATGGAAATAACAACCATTCAAAGAGAGCTGACACTCAATTTGTAGGGAAATAGGTGGCCACCTCTCTGTGAAGCGTTACACAGAGATGATGACACAGAGCAGGGGAATTCTAGTGAACAGAGGTAGGCGATCCAGAAAGTCAGGAAGTGGAAATGAATAGTCAGGGAGCAGATTGACTTTAAGCCACGAACAGACAAAGAGTAGAGGGGGACAGCAGTAGAGAAAAGAAGTGAATTGAACAAAACAGAGAAGCTGAGCTGACCTACAAAACAAAGGTGACATCGAGTACACAGAACAGACAGAGTCCGAGAGTTTGTGAACTCCATAGAAAGATTGAGAGGCTCAAGCAACTCCTCTATGTATTCTTGTTGGGTATTGAGTACCAAATTGGACTCATACCACTGAGACCAGTTGAGGTCAAGATTCAGTAAGGGGAGTCTATGTACTCTAGAGACTTGGGGGAATCCAAGTACAATCCTACTGATCATTCTATGTTAAGTGAGACTCAAATTGAGCTCGTTATTGTAAAATCTCTGCTTTAAGACACAATAAGAAAATGCCACCGCTGAAGGCTGGACCAGGAGACGTAGCCCAGGAGGATTGGGTGAACTCCTTATGAAATTTGTTGTGTTTTTTGTATTTTCTTACTATGTTTCTCTTATTGTTTTAGTGTCTATGTATTTTGCAATCTTATTGATCCATTGCATAAAATAACATAGGCACACCCCAACACATAAGTCTGTAGTACCTTCATTATTTAACTGAGATCATTCAAGGGGTGATTTTAGATCAGAAGGATACCTTGTTGGAAAGGTCTCTTTGAGTACTATAAGTTTTGCCATAAGACCTTTCCAATGGCTTTGGGCCTACTGTAGACCCCAAAAAAGCACCGTTTAGGGGGTCAAAATTGCTCTGAATGTTTAGGACTCGAAAAACTACTAAAATAGTAAATGTTGAAATGAACAAGGAAACAAATGAAACTGACTGGGGGGTCTAGGCGAAATAGGCGGGTGTCGACCAATATCCACCTAGATCACTCCCCCCCCCAAGGAATCAATGGTCCCCATTGCGTGTAGAGCCTCCATGAGGTGAGGAAATTTTTGTTGAACCTGGTCCCTGGTGAACCACTTGACTTCGTGAAGGAGTTGGCTTGCTTTGACAACTCGATATAGTTGTATCCTCTGTTGGCAAGTGTTATTGATATGTTTTCCCATGCTCTGATAAATTGTGGCCTATTCTATGCAGTCCTGGTTGAGCTTTGCTAGTGTGAGTTGTTCTACAATGTTAGATGTGTCCAAAAATGATGGAAAGTATGGCTGAAGGTGATCTACATTGAACACTAGGTGCAGATCAAGGAACGGTGGGATGCTAAGCTTGAAGGCATTGTCACCGACGACCTTGGTGATGGTGTATGGCCCATATTAGAGAAAACGAAGCTTGCGGTGGAGTCCAGCAAGGCACTCCTGCAAATGTAGCCAAACTTTGTCACCCATTTGAAACTTGTGCAGCTCTCGATGTTGATCATGGTGCTGCTTGTACTTAGCATTGGCTCTATCCAATATATCATGGACCTGTTGGCGGATGTGTTGAATGTGCTCAATGAAGTTGTTAGCCCTTTCTGCTTCGGAATGAACATGAGACAAATATACCTGTGTTGTTGTAAATGGTATGGCCACATCAATGGGGCATAATGGCTGAAATCCCAACACTACCTGAAAGTGGTTGTGGTCTGTTGAGCTGTGGAGAACTCTATTGTATCTATGCTGGACATAGGGGAGAATTTCATCCCACGTGTGTGGATGGTTTGAGTTGTACATGCATAGAATGTGTACGATCATCCTGTTGACAACCTCTTTTTGGCCATCAGTTTGGGGATGGAAAGCCGTGGACTTAGTAAGTTTTGTATCCAGGATCAACCATAGACTTGACTAAAATGCATTGAGTGATTTGTTGTCCTGATTTGAGACAATGGAATGTGGGATGCCAAAATGTACCCATACTCGCTCAAATAAGAGCTTAGTAGTGGCCTCTGTTGTGATACTCTTCTTGCAAGCTGCCACAATGGCCATCTTAGAGAATCTGTTGATGACCACGAAAATGCAATCATTGTCGTGCTTAGTAGAAGGAAGGCCTGACATGTAATCCATGGAAATAGATTCCCAAGGCTGGCTAGGAGTAGGTAGAGGAGTATACATGCCTTGCTTCTTGATGGTTTGTTTGGAAATGGCACAGGTGGTGCAGGATATAATGTACTTCCCAATATCCTAACGAATTTTCGGCCAATAAAAATACTTCTGCAATATTGCCACTATTTTCTCTACTCCAAAATGTCCACCGACTTGACTGTAGTGCGCCTCCCAAATCATCTTGGCGCACTCACTTGAAGGAACACAGATGTGTCCTAGGTGGCATAAAAGTGCATCCTGAAGGTGAAAATTTGGAACTTGTTTTCCTTCTAGGAGTGTCTGGTATATGCTTCCGAATTCTGGATTGCTCTTGTAAAGATGCGACCACCCCGACGTCTCGTTCCCACAGGAGTTAAGCACAATGATGAGTGCCATGACCTATGGTCAGCTAAGGAAATCAACAAAATTATTGGTGTTGCCATTTTTATACTTAATGTTCAAAAGGAACTATTGAAAATAGGTGGACCATTTATGATGGCGATCATTCTGCGAATTCCCTTGTGTTTGTATGAACTATAGAGGTTGGTGGTTTGTGTGGATGACCATTTCCTTCCCCACAGTGTAATGCTTCCATTGATGACAGGCCTGCATAACGGAATACATTTATTTATCATAAGTGGGGTACTTTTAGACTATGTCTGAAAGTGTCTCACTGTGGTAAGACAATGGATGCCTATTCTGAGTAAGAAGCACACCAGTAGCATAGTCAGAGGCATATGTCTCAATCTCAAATGGTTGTTGCAGGTCCTGGTAATGTGAGCATTGGTGCAGAAGAGAGTTGATTCTTCAACATGGAGAACACTTGTTGGTGGGTTTCCGACCAAAAAAAAAATTCTTTCGCTACACCCTTGGTGACTTGAATTAAAGGCCAAGTGATGCGAGAGAACCCCAACATGAACCTATGGTAGAAATTGACAAGACCCAAAATGTTGCAGAGCACTGTTAGAGTGGTTGGGCTTGGTCAATCCCAAATGACTTGTATCTTGGATGGGTCCACATGTACACCCTTCTCATCAATGATGTACCCCAGATATTGAACCTGGGTTAGGCCAAAGGTGCATTTCTCCAAGTTAGCATGTAGCTTGTGTTTGCGAAGGGTTTGAAGGACCAGTCGAATTTGGTGGAGGTGCTCTTCCCAACTTTGGCTGAAGATCAAGATGTCATCTAAATACACCACTGTGAATGCATTGGTGAAGGGTTGCAAGATGTCTTCCATTAGTTTCATTTTATCAATCTGAACGACATGAAGAACCATTAAAAAACGCCCTCCTTGGATTTAAAGGCAGTCTTCTGCACATCAGAGGGTTCAGTAGGAACCTGACGATAACCTGACTTTAAGTCAATCTTGCTGTGATATTTGGCTCCCTTGAGCTGGTCCAGAAGGTCATCAATCCATGTGATTGGGTACATATTCCGGACAGGGATATTTTTCAGTGCCCTATAGTGAATATAGGGCCTCTAGGTCCCATCCTTTTTTTGTACCAATATAATCAGGCTCCCACAAGGTGATCACCTTGGCCTGATGTGCACTTTCTACAATAGTTCTTGAATCTGTCTCTTGATCTCATCGTTCTCCAGAACAGAGTGTTGATAAATAGGTCCATTGGGTAGTGGTGCACTTGGGGTCAGATCAATGGAGTGCTTGACCTGACAGTGTAGAGATACCCCTGCAGGTGAGGCGAAAATATCTATGTACTCCTCCACGACGTTGTTCATCTTTTGCTGCTGTGTAGAGGAGACCTGTCTAGAAGTTGTGGCCACAACCTTCTTCCTTCCCTGGTGGCGAATCATAAGGAAAACAAATTTCCTAGTCTAGGAAATGATCTACTGCATTGCTTTGTAGTGATCAAAGAGATGGAGGTAGGCGGGGCTACCTCTGGTATCCTGTATAACTTATTAGCCAAATTAATAGTCACAGAGTGAGGTCTAGACTCATATACAACACGTCGCTTCCACAAGTATGGTTGTCCTAACAATATATCACAAACTCCGAGAGGAGCAATGTCACGCAGTACCTCATCCGTGAAGGGCTTGATGTTGTAGGGAACACGTCATTGTTGGCTGACACAAAGAGCTCATCCTTGGTGAAGCCACCCAATGGTATACAATTGTGGATGTGATATAGTCTTTAGGCATACCCATTTCATGACCTTTGCTGAAATGAGGTTCTTTTGGCTCTCACTATCGACAATGAACTACATCAGAGAAACCTTCATCCACATCTGTGAGTGGAAGAGGTGTTTCCCCTCCCCTAGACCTTCAGGCTCAATCTTATGGATCTTGGTGGTGTCCATAGTGGAACTGGGCTCTGCATCAATGATTTTCTTCCCTTTGTCAATTCCCTTATTGGGCTCTGATTCAGATTCAGAACCTGCGTCTGATTTAGAAGCCTTCAGCTCAGCCAGTAGTCGCTGCTTGGCCTGACACTCACTTTTATTATGAGTGGAGCTCTTATAGAACTCACACTATTTTCCTGTGTCCTTCTTCATCTTCGAGGTGTTTTTTGTTTGTTGTGGCTTTGGTGGGTTGTCCTGGGTAGCACCGCCTTGGCTCGGTCCTATGTGGTTTGGGGGTGCCTTTTCCTTGCTTTCGATTCTCAGATCCAAAGTCCTGCTTCTTCTGTTTAAACTTCTGCTCAATCTTGATAGCGTACGGATACACCGTGCCAAGCGAGGAAATGTCCATAAACTCTGTCTCATCCTAGATGTAATTATGTAGAAAACCGGGTACTTGAGCACCAAATGCCACTTAGTATCCTTGATACCCATTTTCTTGCGAAGTGTGTGGAAAGTATTTGTGAACTTTGGCACATCTTGGTCCCTTCCATGTCGCAGCATGGTCCACTTTATGTATTTGTCTTCATAGCTTCGAGGAGGGTAATATTGTTCCTTGATAGCATCTCAGAAATAATTCCAAGTGGGTGAGACTAAAAAGAGTGAGGGTTCAATCTCATCCTTTTATTCATAGTAGGTTTCCCAATAATCCTTGACATGTGCGGTAGCTTTAAGAAGTGAAAAAGTAATATTTTGCCAATTGGAAAAGTCATGAATTGAAAAATATCCTTCCAATATATTTAACCATTTATCTACGTTGTCTACATCTATTAAGCCTTCGAATATGGGAATATCAAATTTAACTTGTACCTTCAAAGCATTGGCATCTCCAAAGTGGCTGTTGGATGAAGATGCATCGTCTCTGGGTAGCCGTCAAAGGATATGGGAAAAGTTACCCATCATCTCATCCCCCTATCACTCGAGGGCTTCCCAAGCAACATTTTGAAAGGATCTCCTGTCCCTTCATATTTATTTTCTTCTGCTATGGGAGGTCATTGGGTTTTGTGAGGTTGATCTTGCAATGGTTCAACCAGATCAAGCCCTAATTCCTTATACCCTGACCTCGTTGGGGACATGCAAAGAAAAACAGAGAAAGAGTAGACTAATCTGATACTACTGATCCAAACTTAAACAGGAACGAAACAACTTATAGATATAATCATAAACATAGAGATGTAGCAGAAAAACACTTCATTTCATTAATAGAAAAATTTTGAACTATGCTTACAAAGAGAATGGAAATAAGATAACTCGAGCGATGGTAGCTTATCTACGAGAAAAGATGTGGTGGCTACATGCATCCAAATTGTGTTACAATGAGGCTCAAGGGCCTATTTATTATTGGAAAACATGAGAAAACCCTAGACAACCAAAACCCTAACCGTAGGAGATGTAACACCAAGAGTTTGTGGGTCCCATTGGGGTTAGTTGGGAAGCCAACTTCTCGGGGTTGTAACTTGGCCATATTATCTCCATTTGGTGCGTACAATACCTTGTTGGAAAGGTCTCTCTGAGTACTATAGGGCTTACCATAGCCCCATACCTATTGTCATGGGCCTACTGTGGACCCCAAAAAAATGTTGTTCAGGGGGTCAAAACTACTCTGGAAGTTCAGGACCCAAAAAAATGCTAAAATAGTAAATGCTGAAATGAACAAGGAAATAGATGAAACTGACTGGGGGGTCTAGGTGGAATAGGTGGGTGGCCACCAATATCCACCTGGATTAGGAGAAAATTATGTGCTTTGGAGGTTAGAATGGAAGAATATTTAATGGCTTATGAATTGGATATATGACACTCTATAGAAATAAGAAGAAGAAAAAAGTGTCCTAGAAGAAAGACATTCAAAAGGTTGAAAATCATCTTCCCTCTAATCTGCAAATTGTTGATCATCAAAAGGAAAAATCACGTTCATAAAAATAAGGTGAAGGTACAAAAGCTTTAGATGAGATGACATGCAATTCAAAAGGTAATTTATGTTATATTATAACTATAATAGAATAGGTCATCTATCATCTAGATGTTTCTGTGAAGTTTCTAAAGAAAAAAGATATATAGACATCTAGTAGTTGTTAAGTGAGACCTACAATCATAGCAATAACAAATGAAGATACCTCTCAAGAAGAGGAAATAATAATCCATCACAAAAATTAGCAAATATCTCATGACTATTCATCTAAAGAAGAAGATGATTGCATCCCTTGTAGTGATTCACATGGAGCTAAAGATGAAATAGATCTTGGTTGTGAAAATGTCAATAACTCTGATAGGGTATAGAAGGATCTAGATGAGAAGATCTACTTTAGAAAGAAACTCAAGTATGTCTTAGAGGAAATCAAGGAGATTTTAGAACAAAACAAAAAAAAGGAGCAATTGCAAGTATATGAGCTTGAGAATGACGATTTGAGAAAAATAATTGTTGATCTGAATATTAAGTAGGAAGAGATCAAAAGAATAAATGAAGCATCAAAAAGTTAGTTGAGTGAAAGAGAATCCTACTATCAGAGACTAGAAGATGAGATAGTCTCATTAAGGCATGATTTATAAAATTCCTTGGATTCTATTCTCATCAGTCAAAGGTCTCCTTTCATTAAGACTAGACTTGGATCTAAGGAAGAATCATGCTCAAATAAACTAGAAGGAAAAGACGTTAACAAACATGATAAGGAAGGTAAAAGGTCTACTAGCAGTTGAGTCAATGAAAGTGTTGGACAATGGTAGTAGTGAGGAAAATAAGAACAACAAGTAAAGATGGTTAATAAGCATAAGAAGTAAAACCCTTTGAGAAAGATAAAGAATAGAGGTACATATCAACATTAAGGAAAAGGAACCAAAAAACATCAACAACAAAGAACTTATCATGGAAAAAATTCAAACAACCATGGAGAGAAAATGAAGAACCAACAAAGATCCTTTTCCTCTCAAGGAAAAATTCATCAAAGAATAAATACTTTTAGGTATCAAAGAAAGTTTAGTGGTTATTGTTTTTCTTACAATAAGTATGGACATAAAGAAATAGAAGGAAGATAATATGCAAGAGATTAAAATGTTTTGGATTGCAGTGACAAAAGAATTCATAGAATGCCATTAAATAAGTGTGTATACAGCAATAAGGGATATGATGGAAATGTTGTTAAGAATTACAATGCCTTGCTCCTTTCTTAAAATTTATTGAATGCTACAACTACGGAAATTTTGGGCACAAGTTCGCATAATGCAGGTATCGAAAGATGATATCTCCCTCTTAGAATGAGAAAAAAAAAGTAGCTCGACCTTTGAATGAAAAAAAAACATAAAATGGAAGAAGAATATGAGTTTTCATTCAGTGCTCAGTGTAAAGGAAACAAACAAAGAGGTGAAAGAAATCAATAGAGATTTGATTTTTATCATAAAAAAAATCATAGTAAAATTAAAAGATGTCATCCTTTTATTTTCATGGTGGATCTCTCTAAAAGTGTCAACTGAAATAATCATATACTCCAAGAAAATAAAAGAAGAAATAATCAAATTAATCTTCCAATGCAAATCAAGCGAAAGGGAAGAAATAAGATTTAGATGAAGAAAGAAGAAATTGAGGGGAAGTGTAGTTTATCCTTGAGAAGCCAAGATGAAACAAAATGCAGGCCGAAAAAGAGAATGGAAGGAGATTCTCCCATCAGGACCCAAAAAATGAAGGTATGGAATAAAAAGGACGATAATCTACTTAGGGGGAGTAGATATGTGGTTTCTCTTCATTGTAAGGAAGAGGATGGGTTCAAGTAAGACAAAAGTGTTAGATGTAAGTAGCAAAAAGAAATATATAGAGTGGTGCATTTGAATTTTAGAGGTAAAGTCGAGCGTGTTTATGTTACTTTGACAAATTCATTTAGTTGTACATAACATAATTGCAAGATAAAGATAAACGCAACCAACATAGTCTAAGGGGGAGTACTAAGCAGCATTTCATATCACATGAAGTAGGTGAGGTGTAGTAGAAGAGTGGAGTGAAAAAAGGGCTAAAAATGAGGTCAAATCCATAGGGACAACTCTTAAGCATAAGTAAATGTAAGTCACATGGCAGGAAATTAGAGAGAAAGAGAATGCACAAGCCCAGGGATAGTTGCACAATTAGCACAAACATGCATCATCCATTAATCTTAGGAAGAGTTAATTACTAAGGAAATGAAAGTTCCGCATATCTTATATGATATACTTTTATTTCATTTAAGTAGTATATTTGATTATGCCTATCAATCATGAGTACATGTAAATAGTCGATATAGATTTCCATGTTCCTTGGTTATAAATTGGTATCATTATGTCAATTGGTATTATTTGGTTCATTAGGAGGAACATTTTGATATTGGAAAACTCTTTTACGAGTAAAAAGTATCTTAAGAAACTTAGAAAGTAAGATGCAAGAAAAGAAGGATGAAAAGGAGAGTTTTCCTAACCTTGGGAAGTTGGCCTAGTGCATCATTGTTGAGAAAGAAAAAAGTCAATGCCATTTATTTTTAGCTGTAGTCCCTACTTGGATATGGTGAGTATGCTCAAGGGGAGTGTGGAAAATCACACATGCAACAATAACAATAATTCCATTTTTAGTTTGGTTTGGTACAGAGATGCATTGGCTGATGGCAAATGAGTAGATATTTTAGAATTGTAATTCACAACATTCTAGGATGAGTGCAACCTATTACATTCTCTTAGGTGAGCAATCTCAACAACCACATAATGTCAAGAACTAGAAGAACGATCAAGAGAAATAAAATATGTTTAGGGGGGTCATATCAAGCATATCGAGTACTCTTTAGAGGATCAATAATGACTCAGAGTCACAAGGACATTTTGAGCATTGTTGATTGGAATCCATTATTGTCCCTCGACATTGATGTCAAAATGGTAAATATTTTCCTCCTTGAAAAATTGAAAAGTAAATATAATAGTAGGAGGTATATTTTGTAATATTTGGTTTCAAGATGTGGCTGGCCAAAGTCACTGAGGTTGTAGTTGAGATTGGATGAAAACATTCAAGTGTCTTACCAGTGAGATGAGATTAGATATATGGGGCAAGAATGATATCAGCCATTAGGGAGAGAGAGACAGATATGGTGCCCCTTTCCATTGATGTCAAAGGGGGAGAGAGAGAGAGTTGGTGCCACTTTCCATTGATGTCAAAGGGGGAGAGAGAGAGAGAGTTGGTGCCCCTTTCCATTGATGTCAAAGGGGGAGAGAGATATAAACCATAAAGGGAGATTTCCATAAATATAAGGGAGATTTCCATTAATTCCAAAGGGGGAGATTGTTGGCATTATTATGTTGGCATTGATGCCAACCTCAGTGATGACAATCATAGGATCATGATATGGTTTTTAGTATTGGAAATTGAAATCCAGTGTGTTTCCTACTCAGTTGGAGTTGGAGCTTGGTTTTGGATCTTTGGTAAGATTATTGAAGGATGTACTTTAAGAATTGATGTCATATATTTGAAGGAATTCTTTCCTCTGAATAACAGCTTAAGTGCTCTTGCAAAATGCATAGTTGGATAGTCCTCTCAAAGACATTTTCAATGGTATATGACACTTAGAAAATATCCCTAGGGTTGATAATAAAAATATCTTTGAAGTTGGGTAGTAAATCTAAGGCAAAGAAGTTTGGGTATATTTAGGATTCTAAGAATTTAGGGATGCAAAAGGTGTTGTGCAACTAAATGAGCCAGACTTTGGACTAATCTAGACATCTAAGGCATCCATGACCTTTTGAGGTTCATGTGAAGAAAATGATTTTTTTGGATTATAGGTTCCATGGATTAGGGTTCCAAGTAAAGGCGGACTTCTAAACTTGGGCATATAATCCAGACCTAGATTGAATTGATGTAATATCCAAACTACGCACTAGTCTAGACTCAGCCGAATATCTGAGAATTTTAGGCCATTTAGGGGTGTATGTGAAGAAACACCCCAGACCTAGTTTTTTTGTTATAATTTTTTATATTTATGGTTCTCGTACAGTCCAAGAATCCAACCCCAAATAAATATTATAAAGGAAAAACATGAAAAAAATCTAGATTTGGTTTTCCTTCTCCAAATAGATTGTTGACATGGTAGTATGACAAGGCCCATGATGATGTGTACAGGTGGTGATGATTAGTCCAATGCGGTGACATGACATCTTAATTGAGTGACATGTGTCTAAATGATGATGTGGTATGTTTCGTATGGGCGACACATGGCAGGTAGATTTGGAGTGTTCGAGTGGCCAAATGGGGTAAGCCTGTATGACACATGGTACCACTCAAAAGATACCACATGGCATGATGAAATCATCATGATGCAAGAGTGTCATCATTTGATGATGTGGCACAACATTTGGATTCACACTAGAGGGTCATGTTCGTAATTTATTTCCTATGTTAAATAATCTTTGAAATTCTATTGAAATCAGGGTAGTGGGCCTGAAATGTGACTTGGTACAGCAATTTGGGGTTCAGGCCTTGAAGCATAAGTACACAATTCGGACACTCTTGAGCAGTGTACTATAATGGGACTAGATGATGCAACAAATGATTTGGCGTAGAGTCATATATTCCATTGTGAAGTGGAATAGTTGGGAAGTGAGCCTAGATATGGGGTTAGAAGGTTATCCGGAGGACCAGGGATTTGGGCATTAAATCACATTGGAGGTTTCAAAAGGAGCGAGACTCCTAAATGTCTAAAAACTACAGTTATGTTGTGAGTTCATATAGTATATAGTTTTGGGAGCCAAAAGTTGTCTAATGGGAATATGGGCTATTTAACAATATGGGCCTTCGAATGATTTGCACAATTGGGTATTTCTTAAGGATTTAATATTTTTCCTATATATAATATTGTAGGAGACTATTCTAGTTTGAAAATTCATACATATAGAATGTAGGTGAATATTCAATTGAAAACATGTAATTTACTGTTAAAATTATTACATTTTGGCAAATATCATCCATTGAATCATATATATGCAAAAAATAGGCGAATTTTTAACCAAACTAGTGAGTATTTTTTCATAAAATGTCCAACAAATATCCCAGTTGCGAAATTTCACCCCTAAAATTTTCCCTATATCACAAGTTCCCAAAAAAACACTCTAAGATCCATACCTTTAAGTCTAATGTCATATCAACGAGTTCTGTGAGAAAAAGTACTAAATACAATAACTTTCGTCTATCTGAAAAATTGGTGTCCAAGTTCCAAAATATAATAAAGAGCAATGGAAGAAAAGCTTAGAAATCATAGTGGAAAATGATGTCTTGTTTGATGTAGTCGAGAGAAGAAACTGTGATGAGTATCAGTGATTATTTATACCACAATAGTTCAAGTATAGAAGTTATCAATGCGTGTGTAATTAATGGAAATGGTTGGTGAACCCATTAAGAGTTGAAGCTAGAGTTGAGCACAAATTTCACTATGATATTTCAATAGAAGAACAACCCAAGTAAAACTAATGCGGTAGATTAAATATGACTGCATCAATTATCAAGAGTTTTGTCTTGAGCTATGTGAGCCATACTAAATTTCGTTCTCAAGCAGTGCTCGAATTAATTCATATATTCCTCAAGTAGTGTAAGAGGCATTGAAGTTTAACTTCAAGCTATGTGTGCGTAACAGAGTGGAACAAAATGTTGTTGAGCTGAGAGCGTGAGTTTTTCTATCTAATAGTGTGTTCAAACTGAGTCTAAGTGAAGGTTGTTGTGCTGCAAGTGAGTTTGAACATAACTATAGAGTTGAGTAAGCTAAGTCTGTTTATGGACTATGATTGTTACTTTTTGTAACTATGAATAGAGGGTAGAATACAAAGTGTGTATATTGCAAATATTAAGCTATAGTAAGAGTCTGCAAGGTAAAATAGAACTAATAGTGTAATGAACTGTGTTGTGCTAGTGGGAGAATGGAATACATTTAAGAAGTTGTAACTAGATTTGAATGTGAGGAGAAACACAAAGTAGAGATAGAGGAAGAGATCAAAAACGACACTTGGCTGAAAAGTGAGCTATCAGGTTAGGTGAGAGTTGTAGGAAGTAAGTTCTATGAAGAGAGCACCTATGGGTTCATGCTTGAAAATAAATGAATAAGGGGTCTATATGGTTCAACAAGTTGGTTCCTACACATTAGGGAGTTAGTGCCTCCTTCAGGTGGGTTCCTAAGAAAAATTGTAGGAGTTAGTGCTTCCCTCTAGTTGGTGCTAGCAAAACAATAGGGGGTTGGTGCTTCCTACAAATGGGTGCTTAAAAATTAGGGATTTCATACTTCTTGTTTGTTGGGGCCAACAAAAAATTTAAGGGATTTAGTTGTTCCAATGAGTGTGTACTCATGACACTTTATGTAATCAAAAGTGGTGGTTTTAGATTTACCTCATGGCAAAAAAATATTGGAGTTTTTCTCCCTTTATGGGTTCCCACGTAAAAGAATTTGTGTCATATGTGAATGTTGTTTATGTTGTGGCTATGTTTTTTATGTGATGTTTTCATGATATTATGTTAAATGGTTAAATCTAGTAATAATTGTTAAAATTTGCCTTAATATTGACTCACCCCACTTCTCCGTATTAACCTATTTTCCAATAGCTTTTGTAGTTTCCACATAGTTTTCCTTTATTATGGAATCTATTGGAATTGGCTATTTGCATGACCTCTATGAGAAAACTCATGATCTAATGCCCATAATCTAGCATGGAGTAGCCACTCCTTTCTCCTTATCTCCATCAAAATCTAAATCATAATATTCAATAAAGATGAAGTCATCCACCTATGAATATTTGAGTCCAAAGTCTTTAGTTCCTTTCAAGTACTTTAGAACTCTTGCTTTTAGCAGAAAAATGTCTTTCACAAGGATTTTTCATAAACCTAGAAAGGATTCCAACATCAAACAAATGTCCAGTCTCGTAGTGGTGAGCTAGATAAGACTTTCCATAACTTTTGATTACTTAGTTGCATCCTCAAATTCATTTACTTCATTAGATGTGAGTTTCATATTTTGTTCCATTGGAGTGGGAAAAGGATTTCATTAAGCCATGTGAAAGTTTTTCAAGAATACTCCAATATGCTTCTTTTGAGAGAGGAATATATAACTTGGATGTTTGGTCACTTAAATGCCTAAGATGTAGTGTAAGGTGTCTCAATTCCTTTTTTAAACTATTTATTTGTGGATTCAATATAGTTTCATTGTTCCATGTTATGAATATATGATCTACATATACCACTATATATATATATATATATATATATATATATATATATATATATATATATATTTTTTTTTCCAACTTTCTTAACAAATAAAGTTGCATAATCAAGGTTAAAATGTTTGAAATTTAATTTCAAAAGATGCTCAGTCAATTTTTCCTAGCAGGATGGAAGTGCTTGTTTTAGACCATATAAGGGTTTGATGAGTTTACATACTTTGTATTCTTGTCCCTTCACAAAAAATACTTCTATTTGAGACATGAAGAATTTTTATTTCAAGTCTCCATTTGAGAAAGAAGTTTTCACATCCATCTAATGGAATTTCAATCCATCTAATATGCAAAGGAAAATAAAATATGGATGGTGGCCCATTTTGTTGTTGGGGAAAAGGTTTCTTCATAGTCGACACTTGATTTCTATGCAAATCCTTTTGACATGAGCCTTGATTTTTTCTTGTCTAGTGAATCATCTAATTTATACTTGTTCCTGTAGACCCACTTGTTGCCAATAGGTTTGGTTTCTAATGCAGGCTCCACTAGCTTCCATGTTACATTAATTATGACAACATCATACTCCTTTTGTATTATTTATTTCCATTCATCATGAGAATCATATTCTTTAAATGAAGTTGGTTAAAAATTAGTATTAATATTCAATTCACAATAATATTGAACTCCATATTATTAATAGAACCATAATCATCTACTTCAACTCTAGTTTGTCTGGTGGAACTTTTAGTTTTTGTCTTTCTGGCCTCATTAGGGAGAACATTTTCAAGTGTTTTTGTGAGACATTTTGGGGGAATTTTCTGAGATATTCTAGGATTCTATGTTGACTAACATAGGACTAAATCAATATTTAGCCTTCTAATCCTCTCAAACGTGTGAAGTGGAGACAATGGTTTAGAAGGATATTCCATAGGTTGATCCACGATAGGGATCCCCCATTCAATATGTGGAATTTGATTATCAATTTCAAGGTAGGTTTTTGCATGATTGAATCTGTCCAAAAGATCAAGATATTACTCAACAATATTGTTAGTCTTGGAAGATTTAAGAAAAGTTACATCTCTAGACAATATAAACTTCTTATTTAACTCATCGTATAGATAATAATTTTTTTTGTTTGAATACCCCAAGAAGATTCCCTTTTGACTCCTTGCATTAAGAATTCTACTTTGTTCCTTAGGAATCAAGGCATAGCAAGTGGAACCAAAAATCCTAAGATGCCTTATGAAAGGAATGTGTCCATACCACATTTCATAAGGAGTCTTCTTTTTTAAAAAATGAGATGGACATCTGTTTTTTATATACACTACGCATAGAATTGCATTAGCCAAAAACATCAACTTTACATTTTTGAAGATCACCATTGAGTGAACCATATTTGAGATATTCTCGTTCGTTATTTTAGCTACACTATTTTGTAGAGGATTGTGAGGAACAATAATTTGATGTGAATCCCATGTTGGAAAATATGGTTTTTAAATTCATTAGAAGTATTAAAATATTCTCATGAAAAGAAAATGGAATGCTTTCATAGAGGGGGGGAACCACTGATTAAGGTTTGATGGAGAGTGGAGAAGTGGAGGAAAACGCTCTCATGCTTGAAAATGGACAAGATGGCAGAACAAACCAAACCACTACTTGATAGTTGGAAAGAGATGTGATTGGATAAGGGGCATGTTTATAGTCTTCTCAAAAAATGGAAGGGAGAGATCTGCATTCAAGGAGGCATAAAAAAAATGTAAGAAAAATATACTAACAAAGGAGAAAACATGAAGAGAGAGAAATAGATGGAAGGAAACAATAAGAGAACATGACTCCAGAGAGATAATTGGGCAAGGAGTTACAAGTGAATGAGTGCATGGAGTAATGCTAGAGTTTGAATGAGGCGCTCTCAAACTGGGGTGTTATTCCCTATATTGATATTTTTTAGGCCATTGGATTGTGTATTGACAAGCCTGAATGGTCAGTGGGATGCTTAGTTGATGATTGAATCATTGTGGTGCTATCTATATAGCTATTAACCACTTAGATAGGGAAATTTGAGTCACTGTGATGCCTGATAGAGAGTTGTTAACCACCTTAATAATGGATTGTAAACTCCCATGGTGTTTGCCATGAAAAGACAACTTAAGAGATCACTTGGAAAATTGATTCAACCTCCTAGACTAAGTAATGCCCCATATATACCTTGGGTGAAGCCTTGGGATTAAGCTTAGAGGAGTAAGCGAGTGACTAAGGTGTTTACCTAATAGAGGGCAATTAAGAAACATGGATAATGGACTCCATTCTTGAGTGGCTAACAATCTTCATTGTGAATTTTTCTTAAGTAACCATCCCCCAAAAATTTTGATATGGTTTTGGGGTTGTTAGCATTAAGAAAGTTGCATTGTAGTTGGCATAGGGTTAGGTGGAGAGTTGAAGTCCCTCCTTTAGTTGTGAACTTTCTTTACATACTCCATTTAAGTCAAATGCATTGATTTATTGAGTTATGAATGATGATGTTATATGAGATGCATATGTTTATATGAGCTCTTGTATATTCCTAAATGACAATGAATGCTCAAACAATGAATATAATTGTTATGCTCATGATTGTTGTGTAATCTCATATGTTATGGATTTAATGAATGTTTGAGTTGAGCTTTCTAATAACTTGTTCATGGTTGATATGATATATTTTGTATTTATGCTCATTCCCTTGACTACTATGTCTGGGAAATGTAATAGTACATTTGTTCAGAGGAATTATTTTGTTCATTATAGGGGATGCATCTCCTCTTGCATTGATATAAAAGATTGTATGCTAGCTCTAGTTTATTAATAGGTACATTCTTATGAATGAATTTAACTAGAATATAAGAGGTTGTAGGGTTCGATTAGTCAAGGAGAATCTCCGAGTGTGGTTCTGTTGAAAATATATGAAGTATGGTGCTGGGGCTCCGCCCCTTCTTCTTTTTGGAATTACATACTGGGTATCATGGGTACCAAATTCTTGTAGTGGATATCAAGAAAAATTTAAGGTTCAATACTTTGATCCGTGTGCCTTAGAAATCAGGAAATTTTTCATTTAGGCCATTTCCTTTTGACGTGAAAAAATTCCCATCTTCTCTTTTCCTTCATGTGTTGTTGAAGTCTGAGAATTTTGGGAGTTTGAGGTTGGCAAGAGCCAACACTTTTTTGAAGTCCTAGATTGAGCTAGGGATGCATTTCCCTCAAACAACTTTATATCAGAGAATTTTGGAATCCTAGGCTGGTAAAGACCAACACTTCTTTATGAAGGCCAAGATTACTAGAGGGGTAGATTTCTCTCGAGATGAATTCTATCCGGGGATCCTGCAATCCAGGGATGGAAATGGGTGCACACCTTTTATCATTTCAGATACAAGTAGAGGAGAATATCAATCTTAGTGTGAGAATGTTAGCCCACTAGTATAAATTTGTTGCAACGAAACCTTTCCATAAGCTTTTCAAATTTTCAGGATCTAAGGGTGGGAAGTGAATATATAAATTTTTAGGCTCATATCTAGTTAAGGCTAGATACATTTATGGTGTAATGGAGGGTTTCATGGACCCTGCATGGTGTTTGAGTGGAAGTACCATGTGATCCATTAGGGGACACATGGATGTCATGTAAGAATATATTGGTGATGTGGTTTGGTGACATGGCATGGTGATATGGCTTGGTGACATGGTATAATGACATTACAATATGGTGATGACATGGTGATGATGTGGAAATTGGATGACTCTAGTGGTTTCCCACGACACTTAAAGTAGGTTAGCCCCACTTTCAAATGAGGTGAAATCACTTTGATTGGCCCATCCACATGAAGAGTGATACTTCCTTTTCTCTCAGGGATTTTGTGCTAAACTTTGGGTTTTTTAAAAGGGTGAAATATCTACATGGACAAGATTGATGGTCTACATTGATTGAGGGGGGCCCATCATTGGATGATACTTAATGAGTAGGGGGCATAATTTGGATTGGATCCAATCCTCTAGTCTTTGATTGATGGGTAAAATTCATTTCAGAGCCTCCCTTACCCAAAGTCAAAACCATCATTGGCAATGGTCCATGTCACTAGTTGTTTGGAGGAGGTTAAAACATAACATGTGTGTGTGAAAAGGATGAGAGTGGGACTAAGGTTAAATCATGGTTATGGAACCATGACATAAGGCTAAAATTTCTCAAAGAGAGTCACATGAGCCAATCCATGGGAGGGACCCAATGGTTTTTGGTTGATATTAGTCCTTGGCCATCGCCCCCAAGGTGTTTGTACATGAGAAGGTAAGTTAGCCTCTGATGTCAAGAGGTATTGAGATGATGTGGAATAATAGGCTCCACCTCGAACATGCGATACAAAGGATGGTATTGTGGGTTTTGTGGAATGGAAACCTAAAACTCATCCATGGATGGTGAGATGATGCCACATGCATAGAGTGTAGGCCATGTGGGTGCCACATGGAATCCTTGTGATGACATGGCCTCTATTAATAGGCCAAATATTTTAACATTCATAAATTTTAATCCTAACCTCATGTTGAGTAAGATTTTATATTGTCAAAAACTTCTCGATGAGTTAGTTGTAATGGTAATGCCATAATTGAATTTTGCAAACTTGAAGAAATGAATACTTTCCTAACCCCATCTTCATAAGAAACCTTGGGACTAAGATCAAATAGGGAACACCTTCCTCATCCCAAGAATATTTGAAAGGGTGGAAGGGAGGTGGTTACAGAGTGGTATTAGAGAATTTTTTCAACAATAGACCTAAAGAGGCTTACTCACCAATGATAAAATTCAATATGACAGTTTGATTATTGTATATACATGTTGAATTTGAATTTATATTTGATATGGTTAATAACCTTGATAGAATGTTGACATGAATTTTTTATTTATCATGTATAACTCGCATGCTTTTTGATTTTGTGAATAACTTTAGATTAACATGCTTAGTGTTGTCTCCTCGATTAGGGTGCGTGCCAGTTCGCCATCCCACTTGGGACTCTCGTTAATAGTGATTAGATGGGCTATTATGCAGAAGGGTGGCTCTGATAGGTGAAGGGTATGTGAAATAGATAAGTTTCAATAGCAAGATGATGCATCAACTACTCCCAGATTCTATCTAAGATATTCAAATGTCTCTCTAGGCAGTGGTTTGGTGAATATATCAGCAACCTATTCCTTGGAGGGAACATATTCCAATTTGACATTTTGTTCAAGCAATGGTTCACGAAGAAAATGATATTTGATAGGTATGTGCTTGGTATTGGAATGCATGATTGGGTTCTTTGAAATACTGATTTCACTTGTATTATCACATAGAATGGAGATGGGTGGAGTACAGGTGATCTGAATGTCTTGCAACGTTTGCATCATCCAAAGGCGTTGTGTGCAGCAAGATGCAGCAACCACATATTCCGCTTCAGCTGTAGATAATGCAATTGAACTTTGTTTCTTGCTGAACCAAGATACTAATATGGAACCCATATAAAATGCACCACCATTAGTGATTTTTCTATCATCCATGCTTCCTACCCAATCTACATCTATATATGCATGAAGTGTAAGATCTGTATCTCTAGGATACCATAAACAAGGATTCTGAGTTCCTTGAAGATATTTGAAAACCCGTTTGACTGCCTGAAGGTGTGATTCCTTTGGATTTTCTTGGAATCTTCCAACTATTCCCACTGCATGCATGATGTTTGGTTGATGTAATGTTCTTATTCTGTCATGGTATATCCCCACTTGGTTGGGTGGATGAGTCAATGTTGGTATATCCCCACTTGGTTGGGTGATGGATGTATGTATGAGTCTTTGGTGATAGGAAAGTCATGTATGATGTATAGAGTCATGTTATTCTTGTAGAACATCTTTTTACAGACCTTGCTTACAGTCAGGGGGAGCATGGACAACACACTTCAACATATTAGAGAATGCAGCATGTACTCAGGGGGACCATAACCCTTTGCCCTTGATGACAAAGGAGGAGAGTGACTTGGGGTTGCCATCAAGTCCAAAGGGGGAGATTGTTGGCATTATGACACAGATTTGGCACTATGACACATGTGTTGTCCTTGATGGCAACTCTCACAGATGACAGATCATAGTCCAGGCTCGCAGAATGAAGAAAGAAAGGTATACGCAGGTTCCCATTAACCAAGCCGCATGTACACGCAGGTTCTCAAACTAAAAGGCACGTATGCATACACACACACTTTCACGGAAGGAAAGGCACATACATGTTGGAAAACTTGGTTTTGGTCCATGGTATTATGACCCATGGTATTGGTCCAAGGTATCTTGTCCGAAGTGTTGACCCCGAGTATTTGGACCAAGGTATTGATTCTAAGTGGTTTTGGACCATGGTATTGAGTAAGGTCTAGGACTATAAAAGGAGGAGAAGATCATTAGGCAAAGGTACTTATGAATTGCAGATCTAATGAAGAGCAAGATCTAGATTATAGGTTATTGGGTTATGGTGCACAGCTGGATCTAAATCAAGGATGAACCTGAGCGCTTGATGAAGGATAAGTTCTATTGATGGGTCAAGATCTTAAGGCTTGAAGAGAAGTATCTTTGTGTGGTTTTGATCTTTTATCTTAATAATTGGCACATGTCGTAATCTGTAAATATGATGATCTGGGTATATCTGATGTTTGAATAATTGTAAAGGTTAAATCATCATTTACAGATTTGTATGCAGGTCCCTTATAGCAAAGGCACATATACACGCTAGTTCGGAATTTCAAAAGTGCATATACATAGGTTTTCCTTGATACAAGTGCGTATGCACACAGATTCGTCACATTGAAGTAGCGTACACCTCATAAAATATGCTTTATATACTTCTGATTGCTATTGCAGTGTTCTGGGTTCTAGCTTGGGTTCTGGTTACTGTTATTGTATTCTAGTTACATCATTCAGAGAAGTGATTGTTTGATTCAGTTTTTGGTTGGTGCAAAGGAGATTGGTTGATGCAGATATATTTGACGTTTGATTGATGTTATTGATGGATCGAGTCTGAAAATTTATGAAACGTGGTCCTTGGAAGAAAAGAGAAGGTTGTGGCCTTCTATAGGTTAGCACCCATGTACTAGTACATCAGCTAGTACAAGAGCTAGGGGGTTTGTAGCTGCCTTCTAGGAGAAGCTAGAGAACGAGAGAAGGTTGTAGCCCTATGCAGGTAGAAGCCTGCGTACTGATACAAGACTACACTAGTACAAAATATTGTAAAAAGAAGTTTCTTATTAAAAGAAAGATAGAGACGATTGCAACAGGTGGGGTTCACCCACATTGGGTTTCCACCTTCTATCTTGTGTTGATGTGTGTGACTGTCTGTTCTATTTTTACTACTCCTGGTTACTATTTATATGGTTATGATGCACATATTAAAGATCAACTTTTGAAGAATTAACTAAATTATAAGTTTATAGGGTATACGCTAGTTGCCTTATATACAGTTGCATATACATGCAAGTTTCATTAACTAAAGTAGCGTATATGAATCAGAATATGGAAATGAAATATTATTGACTTGCTAATACTGATTCAGCCCCCCCTCTCAGTATTATTTCCAGCAAAGTCTCAAGCCATTCAAACTTGGAACCTGTTGTAGCCAACAACAACCCCCCTTGTTATTTAGTGTTATTCCTAATACTAAATAAGTGGGGACCCTTAGTTAAAAAACTAAAAAATCAAAGTAGTGTTTAAATTTCCTTTTCAAATAAAATTACCATCATAAGCTTAGGAAACCCCCTTGGAAAGTCTAAAAAGCTAAGTTTTATGATGAGGTAAAATGCAAATCTTTCCTTAGGAAACATCGCATCGCATAAGATAGCGGGATTCCACCTTACAAACAGAATTCCAACATTTGCGAGATTGCGATATGCAATAATAAACAAATATCGCATCGCATTTAGCATAACTCACATTGAAACACTTCAATTTTCCAATATGTGATGACACCGATCGCCAGATTGCATTTTGCAGAAAACAGGGTAACAAGGATTGTCATACATAACATTCCTGTGATTTGCGATACTGCGATATTGTGATATTACGATTTCGCGATACAACAATGCAGCGATAATACAATAATGCGATGTCATGAGCTCTCAACTTTGCGATTCTGTGATTTTGCGATGTTGCGATGTTGCGATCTGTGATGTTGCGAAGCAAATTGCAAAATTGCTTCATCCCAGATCTTTCGAGTGCGTTATTCAAGAAAAGTATTTTCCCTAAGTTGACACCTGGTTATGCGCTTTAATGCTAATAAATAAGGTAGTTTCGAGTATTAATGGAATATGGGATCGTGTTTATCGAAAGAATCATTTCACGTAAGGTGGTATACTGCATATGGCTGCGGCATTTAAAACTTTCCCATCACCCTTCCTTGTCATTCATTTTCACTTCACTTGTGAATTGTAGGAATGGAGAGCAGAGGCCAATACGAAGCAATATGCCAGATAAAATGGGAAAGAAAACCAAAGCCCCGAGCAATAAAGAAAAGGAAATGGTGCCCTTATATACAGACATGACTTGTAACAGAGACGCGGGAATAGCTACGTGGGAAGGCATGTATAATCTGCTCGAAGAGGAGAATCCCAGAGTAATGGAAGTAGTTGCTACTGCGGGCTCAAATGGTTCTTCTGAAGCATCCCTTACAGAGCTAGCCTGCTCATTCTTACACTGGATAGTAGCAAGGCCAAAAATCCTCCCATACACCGACATGGTCAAGTGGGTACTGGACAACGTTGAGATAAAAAACAAACAGTTTAAAACTCAAGGTCAAGAGCTTTCAGAAGTATTATTTTTACAAATTTTGAACTTTATATCTGCTAAAAGGAAAAAGCGCAAAAGGCAAAAAATGCATTAAGGAAACCCAAATTGAGGAACGGAGGTAGTTTTTCGATGCGTGATTAGTGCCTAGCGCTAATTGCATGTCGCTGAGAAAAATTGCTCGAAAAGGCAAGCTGCTAATTACCCAGTCACCTACAAACTTTGAAAATTGCAAGAAAGTAATGATACAGACAGATTGGAAGCAAAGAGCTCAAGAAAAGGAAAAAGAAATCCAAGGGTTAACCGAGTTAAACTGGGATTATTACTGGGCATACTTGGTAAAGCCACATAGCTAGTGGATGACTGTTAAGTATATAATTAATTCGGCCGAAAAGATGGCACCATCTCTTGTCGATTCGGTTTTCTCAGCTCATCTAAAAGCGGAAGTCAGCTAGTCGACTCTTCTCAAACAGATGCTGCATGCGTGCGATTTCAAGGACCAAATACAAAAGTAGTTTAATTTTAGATTCAATTTTAGCTTTAATTTTGTTTTATTTTCCGGAAAAGCGGACGATCATTTAAACCGCATCCTATATTTTTGTAATAATTTATTTTTAGAATTAGTTAGTAGTATTTAAACCCTTCTCATGCATTTAGAGAAGGGTCCTGAAATTGATCAAAAACTTATCCCCAGAACATGCACTTCTGTACCCTCTGAGGAGGTTTTGGTGAATGAATGGAACAAGATTTATTAATGTTTGTATTTGATATCTGCTACTGATGTTGCACTTTTGTACTCTTAGTGGATGTTAGATCAAGAGGAAATAAATCGTTATCACTTGAAGCTCATGAGTAGGACTAGTTATAAATGGTATTTCTATCTCTTAACTATTTCTGCCTTGTGTTAGAGTGATTTCCAGTACAGTTATTTATATATTAATGTATGAATGCCTAAGTTATCATTTGGCACTTTTGTATGGTGATAGCTATTTATTTATTCTTAGTGTATGAATAGCTCATTGTGCGATTTGTTTTTGACAACTGTTTTGTCTAACTTTTTATACGAATTGGTTCATCTTTATTGAATTCTTTTCTCATAATAGCTGAATGATATTTATTACCAGTTGTCATTTGAAATCATTTTAGATCGCATAGAAGAAAGGTTACACCCTGGGTTAGTGTAGATTTACATATTCTTCTTTATTAGAATATAATTATTAGATTAGAATTATAAGTAGAAGTATTCCATTTAGAAATTGTTAGAAACAGAAATATCAATCTTTCCCACACACACACACTGAAATTGGGAAACTGGTCCCATATCCCCAGTCGGACCCGCTATACCAAATGGAAAAGGAGTTGCCAACCAAGGTCTGGACCCTTGTTGTAGACCCAATTTTCGGGGCTTCAACAGAACCATCAAGCTTAAACTGCTTGGACTTCCTAACTTCCTTCTACATGATGTACTCTACCTTTCAGAATTATGGAGAAAATTGATATCTCTTGTTCAAATTTTCTAGCAAGGACATTCCATTCATATGTTTGATGGAAATGTTGAGATAAGAAAATAATTAGACAACATGGTTTTCATGATTGGAATGGAGGAGGAAATATTGTTGAAGCTACAAGGAACATCTACACACACATAACTCTGCATGCAATTCGTAGTATAATAATGGTATATTTCCATCTAGTCATCTATGACATGCAATATTTGGACATCTTAATTATGAAAATCTTCATTTATTTTAAGGAATAGTGTTTTTTATTTGCAAACTATTCCAAGCAAACTCAAACAATGTGATGCTTCTATCCTATGAAAACATAGTAAACAACCATTTCTCCTTATCCATCCACTCCCTTCCCCCTTATTACTCCATTCCCCCTCTTCATATACTTTTATGGATTCATAAACGAACCCAAAAAGCCACTATTTGATTTTTTCATTTAATATTTTAATTAGAATATGTTTTTTAATTATATATTTTTTAATAATTTAATTTTTTTAATAATTTTTGTAATTTATTTAATGATTCATATTGAGTTAATTTAATTTAATTAATTTATATATAGTTTTTACTTTATTTAATTTGTACATAATAATAAGTTGATTTAATTTAATATATGTAAATAATTTTCAAATTAAAATTTTATTAATAATTTATAAAAATGTACAAATTTTGCCTCGGCGTGCATTTTTCTAAATTATGGCAGTTTTGATACCATGACGTTAGAGAGACATATCTTGAGTTTTACTTATCCAAATGAGGCTCAAGATGACTTGTTGGAAATCTAGAATCGAGGAGAACAATCTGGGAATATTAAATAAACTAACTCTACACATTTAATGTGCCAAAAAATTAGTAGAATTTGAGGCTCTGAATTTGCAATCAAAACTAATTCTTTGGATTTTGTTTTTCCAATTTTCATTGGCAAAGAGTTTTGTTGTTGTAGATTCATTCAAAGAGAGTCTTCTTCAGCCAAATAAAACATCTCAAAGATCAATAGCAGGAACAATTTTCATTTATTTTATTTAATTAATTAATATTTAGTTAGAGAGTTTGTTTTCCCAATTTTGGGAATTTTGGTTTTGATGTGCAAAACTTATTTTATTTTATTTTTATTTTTATTAGTTTTGTAGGAGATCTACTGAAGAGGATGGAGCTAAGAGATATTGGAGCAATATTGTCGCACCAACAAAGGAGAAGAATAGGATTTGTAGCTCTGAAATAGAGAGATCTAAAACCACTTCTAACGACTCTCCATTTTTTGACATTTTTGTAAATTATAAATATCCATCTTGAGAATGAGGAAGGGGTTCCTCTTCTTTACAATTTTAATGCTTTGAAGAAATTTTGTAAGGGGTTTTTTAGCTCTCGGTGGAGAGGAAATACTCAGATATGAGGATATTGGGGGTTTTCCTTTAGAATTAAATCTATGTTAGTGAGGCAGAGTTTGCACTTTTGTAATTATTCTCCCTACTAGCAGAGATGGTCATTTTGAAAGGATTGTTGGACATAAAGACTGAAGGCATCCAGGTTTACAAATTTGTATTTGAAAAGTTTTATTTGTAATGCAAATTTCATCTTTTTGATAGCAAATTTGTGAAAATTACTTCATGTTGTGCACTATTGTTAATACAAATGTTTTTCTTTTGGATTAGCTATCTAATTCATTAGTTTCATGAATATGTTATTAATTTTATTATTTGCTCAAGTTCTTAAATCAGAGTTCTGAATAGGTATTTACTCAAAAATATGTCATCTAAAAATGTTTTAATAACAATTAAGAGTAAGTGAACTATTTCTTTGTGTTAGTGGTTAATCAGTCGATGTTAAAAGTCTATGAACATAGAACATTTTGAAATCACAATATCAGTCATCAGAACTATTTCATTAGCTATATGATCATCATAAAATAAACATCTTAAATCCCAAATCCATTTAATTACCTCACTCTCAGTTGGGTTAGATCTACATCTTCCTATTCGACATAGGCTTAAGATTTCTTTCCTTTCATTTTCATTTTAGAGTTAAATTTCATTTAGCTTAATCACTGCATTTCTAATAGTCCTCTTATGAAGGGGAAAAATTTTGTGTGGCTTGGCTAAGCCCTCAAGTCAGCTTAAGCATTGCTTTCTTGCAAGCTAGTAGAAAGAGGGTAATTCCAGTGTATTTCTCCTTGTTTGGTAAATAATAGAAATACCACAAGTTAGGAAGGAGAGAGAATGGGTTACTGGACGAAATTGAACCAATCATAACCACTAAATATAATAGATAAGAGCTTAGGTGGGGCTCTGATCAGGTGGTCTCCCTTACATGTTGATGAGCTCACTTATGGCCATCAAGAAGTTGTTAGTTAACTTTTGCATTAGTATAGCAATTTATCACCTTGGTATACCAACGCTAAGCATGTCTATTTTTTGTAATCTTACTAGGGCCTTTCATTCATTCATTTTCAAAGGTAGGTTACAACCATAAAAGACGTTGTGTGGCCTGAACCTTCCCATTGGGAAAATAGGTCTTTTGGCCATCGCAATGCATTATAAACCATCCAAAATATGAGTTTCTTAAGTCTGTCATACTCAGCCTTATAGGCCTGAATGTCTATAAACTATTTCACCCTTAACATGCTAACATAAGTACTACTAATCGACATATACATCATTAAAATTTAACAAAAAGATAACTACTAGATACTAGTCATCTCAGGACTCCACCGGGATTGGGTCCTTAGCACTAGAACTTGGTAATTCTAATTGAGGAAGGCATGAAATGTGCTTCTCAATATGACCAAGACAGTCATTCTTCTACTCAATTTGAAATTGAACAAGTTGGAATTATTTCTGAATTTCTTGAATATGAGATCATGTTTAATGGAACCAATAGTGTTCATAATAACTCTATCTACTATGCTCTTCATCATCCAATAAAGATGGATTATCTTCTTATTTTGATTGAGCCTGCCACTAGTGTGACCTAGTTCGAGAACCAGCAAACATCATTCATACATCTATATCTCTTGCTTAGCTCGTTGATTGAGGTGAGCCTCCTAACCTGCAATTATTTGCCTCACCTGCTGAGGAGTTTCTGTGGTATATGCATGAGATGTGGCACTAATATGCTGAGCATATGATTTTCATCCTCTCCACCTTAGCAACTGCAATGAGGAGGCTCCTATTCCCCCCAAGACACATTATTTTGGCTTCGCCTCCTACCCACATTGCCTGGAAAACCTGCTCCTCGAGATGGTTGATCCATTTTATTCAACCTTATCTTTACTCCAATATACTCATCCACCCAAACCAGCCAAACCTCTGAGCGAATGGAGACCCACAACTTGCAGGCTAAACAATTTTATAAGTTAATAGAACCTGGTACAGTTACATATGACAAGAGCAAGAAGTAAATTACACTAGACTCAAGCCATGTTAAAGCATGGCAGGTCGGTATGGCCAACCACCATCGATGTTTTCCTCCAATTACCAACACCTTATGCTCATACATTGTACGAAACAAAAATAGTCCAGAGAGGGTCTGTCTCCACCAGAGCAAGGATCTACTCACCGTCTCCTCGACTGACTTCCCATATAAAAACACACCAAAACAATGTAAAACTAGAAACGATGACATGAGGAGGATATTCAAATGCTATTTTAGCCAAATACTATAAACAACCATTCCAACCAGCCGTGTAATCCTTCCCGAATAGACAAGGAGCCAAATTGTACCATACATTCCCATTCGGAGTAGTAAGATACCATAAAAAATAGATACCGGCTTAGAAAAAACAAATTCAAGATAAAATTTAGCCACACAAACATGCTCGTTAGACAAACAAACATTATCAAGTCACACGGTCACCCACTTGCAGAAGGGTATGAGTATCTTACAGGAAACATTCACAATAATAGTTTTTCACGGGCTGGGAGGAATGAGAAGAAACGAGACATACTATGTTACCAATGCCATGAAGCCGATGTTGATTTCCTCCCACACACCAAGCCTCCCTGCCAAACTTGCCACTAGAAGGGTACCAAAATTCCTCCTTGTAGCTCTCGAGACCACGCTATACCACAACACAACTACATGAAATGGGATGCATTCATTCACCACCTATAAGTTTAATGCTCAATAGTAATTAAATCCCTCCTTAAACTCTCCCACGGCTCCTCCCATTACAACAAAAAGTGGTTTTACATGAGTTTCTTGAATCATATCCGTGTACATATGCAGGTTTCTATGGATATAATAATGTATATGTTGGTTTGAAGAAAAATAGTGGGCCAGACTTAGGATGAAAAGAGTCTGATATGGGTTTAAAAGTGATCATCTAGCACAGGTTCAGGGGGAGCACATACTTCTAATAATGCATTGTTAGCATTATCTTAGAAGATCTTGGTACAAATTCACAGATTCAGGTGGAATAGGTGCAGAGGGAGATCATCGTTGCTGATTTGGATGGTGATTGACAGATGCTGCTGATGACAATTGCTGATAACTATCATAGTCTTATTTTAGATATTTTGTCTCTATGTCATGTATATCTTTTATTATCAAGGTCATGTAACAATGTCTGGTTGAGTATCTGTTAGATAGAGTAGACTACCAATCATAGATTTGTAGGTTGGTTGATGTACTGTTGTTGATTCATCATTTGAGCTGAGACTACATCCTGTTACCATAGGGGTACATACTGGTTTAGAATCTTCCATGCCATATTTTTTCAAGATTTGCTTGAGGTACTTGGTTTGTGATAGAAAGATACCATATTTATTTTGTTGAACTTGTAAACCAAGAAAATATGTGAGCTCACCAAGTAGGGACATTTCAAATTATTCTGGCATTACCAAAGCAAAGTTTTGACTCATGGCTTCTTCATTGCTACCAAAAATGATATCATCAACATACACTACAAGTATTAGTAGTCTATCATTGTCAATATTTGTATATAGATTGCTATCAGCTGATCCTTTAGAAAAACCTTGTTGATGGAGGTATTTGTCAAGACGGTAATACCAGGCCCTTGGAGCTTGTTTTAGACCATAGAGATCCTTTTTGAGTCTGCATACAAGTTTTGGATCATTTCCAAGGATGTATGCATCTAGTTGCTCAATATATACTTCTTCTTCTAAGTCTCAATTAAGAGAAGCAGATTTTACATCCATTTAGTATACTCTGAAGTTCTGAAAGCTAGAAAGAGCAAGGAACATTCTTATGGCTTCAAGTCTAGCAACAAGTACAAAAGTTTTTTCGAAATCTATACCTTCTTGTTGAGCATATCCTTTACAAACAATTCTAGCCTTGTTTCTAATAACTTCTCCATTTTCATTTAGCTTGTTTTTGAATATCCATTTGGTTCCTATGATATTCTTATCATGAGGTCTAGGAACTAATTCCCAAGTATTATTCTTTTCAATTTGCTCAAGCTCTTCGTTCATGGCCTTGACCCAACATTCATCTTTGCATGCTTCATGTACATTTTGAGGTTCATTGGTGGAAAGTAATGCTAGATAGCTTGAAGCTTCTGTAATAGTTCTTCTTGTCTACACACCTACCTCTTTTTGTCCCAAAATTTGAGTCTCTATATGATTTTTCTGCACATACCTCGATGGAGTCTTTTCTTCTACCATTATCTATTCTTCTGGTGCTTCATTGGTTTCTTATTCAAAATTAGTTTGATTTGATGTGGAAGGATAATCCTCATCTTCTTCATAATCTTTGGTTTTTACTTGCTTTGTATTTTTTCCTGCGTCATCAACCACAACATCAATACTTTCAACAATTTTTCCAAGTCTTTTATTATAACACTTATATCCTTTACTTCCGAAAGAACAACCAAGGAGAATGCCTTCATCTGCTCTAGGTTAAAACTTGCCAAGGTTTTCATCAGTCCTTTTGATGTAACATTTTCTTCCAAAAAATTTGAAGTATTTTACAGTAGGAGTCTTACCATACCAAAGTTCATGTGGAGTTTGAGTGCTGTTTACCCGAATGTTTGTTTTGTTGAGAATAGTGATGGCAGCAAATGCAGCTTCACCCTAGAAGGTTGTAGGAGTTCTAGACTCATCTAGCATGGCACGAGCCATTTGTTGAATAGTTATGTTCATCCTTTTTACCATTCCATTTTGCTGAGGAGTCCTTGCGGTAGAGAATTCCCTTTTTATTCCATGTTCTTCACAAAAGTCGAAGAATTCATCTGAGGTAAATTCCCGTCCTAGAGCAGACCTGAGGCATTTGATTTTATGATCTGATTCATTTTCAACCAATGCTTTGAAGGCTTTGAACTTTTTAAATGCTTCATATTTATTCTTTAGAAGTCCTATCCAACACATTCTGGAAAATTCATCAATGAAAAATATAAAGTGTTCTTCTCCACAAGGTGACTTTTTCCTTGATGGACCACATAAATTAGTATGAAAAAGTTTAAGAGGCTTACTAGCTAATCCTTCCTTCTCAGGGAAATGAGCTCTGGTTTGCTTACCAAATTGACATGATTTGCATATTTTATTTTCTGGAATGCTGATTTCTGGAAGATCACGAACAACCTTGTATCTGCATGCTTTTCTTATTTGAGAGAAGCTTAGATGCCCCAATCTTCTGTTTCATAGCCAGTGTTCATCATTTTTTCTTAGGTAGCATTGTTGCCATCCTCCCTTGAGTATGTATAGGTTATTTGGAGTTCTTATACCTATGATCACTATTTCTCCTGTATCAAGCTCACGAGCAACACATCCATTTGATCGAAATACTACCTCATTTCCTTGATCACACATTTGACTGACACTCAATAGATTATGCTTTAGACCATCAACATATAAAAAATTCCAAGCTTTAACCTTTTTTTTTAAGAGAACATAGCCTTTACCTTTTATGACTACAGGAGTGTCATTTCCAAATGAGACCTTCTTTTCCTTTTCTAAGGCATTATATGGCTGAAGTTTTTCTTTATCACCTGTCATGTATTTCGAGCATCCACTGTTGATGTACCACTGATTTTCTTGTCCTTCTACATACAAGGCTATACCAAATCTTTCTATTTGCAGTTCTTTCTTTCTCCATGTTTTGGGGCCTAGTGAAGTTTTCTCCTTCTGAGATGTTTGCCGATATTTACTCCTACATTCAGAATCTTCATGACCGAAGTTGTTGCAGATAGAGCATTCTATTTCATTTTCAAGGGCAGAAAAGTTATTGTAGGTCCTTTTCATGATCCAAATCACATTCCTTTGATTTCGTGCTTCTCTAGTCATGATGGTCTTGTAGGCAACACATTGAGTAGCTTTGTGTCCAAAGTTATGACATGAAAAAAATTGGCCATTAAAGAAATTCCTACAATTATCTAACCTACTGACCTGGTGATTGTAGTTTCCATTGACATTCATTCTTGAAGCAAATTGAGTATGATTTACCTGGGGTTGGCTTCTGTTCATCCTTGAAGTAGATTGAACCTGATTTACCTGGTGATCTGCTTTATGCCTTTGCTGACGAGTGTCAAGCTGTTCACTTCTCCTTGCTGCATCAAGATAGCTTTTGGAGGTTGATGCCTTCTATGCTTGAGATGCTTCTTTAGTATATCTAAGACCTGTCTTTATCATAGGATAACGTTGCACTTTGATAATTTCATCTAAATTTTCTTATCCTTTAGCAAATCTGAGATTGAGAGCTTTTGTTTTCTCAATATCTTTTCTTATACCCACAATTTCACATTCTAATTTTTCATTATGTTTTTCCCTTTCACCAAGTTGGAATGTCAGAGTATCTATAATCATATTCTTTTCTTCTAAACAAATTTTAAGTTTAGAATTTTCTTCATAAAGACCATCTTCATCTAAAGCATCTAAGAAATCATCATCTTCAAAAGCCATCAGAAGTCTATAGTCATTAACATGTTCATCTTCATCACTATTTGATAAACCATCACTATCTTCATGCGTATTATAGCTCTTCTTACTTACATCCTGTTTTCTATTCCATTTTGTTGATTCCTTACCTTTATCAAGCTTATCTTTATGAGGACATTTGGCTGAATAATGACCAACTCTTCCACAAGAAAAGCATTTAAAAGGTAGCTTACCTTTGAATCTTCCAGAACCCCATTGAAGGTTCTTGACAAAGTTTGCTTCTTCCTCTCCTTCTGAAATATGTCTTGATTCATTGAGTTCTTGTGTTCCTGAATCTTTGAATGCGACTTCTCTCATATCTGATGGACCCCTTTTTCTTAATTCGAAAGTAGTTAGGATTCCGTGCAGCTGTGTCATAGTAATACTCTGAAGATTTTGCTTTTCCTCTATGGCAGAAACTTTTGATTCAAACTTATAAGACAAGGATCTTAAAATCTTTTCAACTACATTAACTTCTTTTATCTTTTCACCCAAGTTTTTCATGCAATTAACAATCTCATTTATACGTAAGAAGTAATTAGCTATACTTTCATCATTGTGCATTTTGAGAGTTTCATATTGAATTCTGAGAGATTGTAGTTTTGCACTTTTTACCAGATCGTTTCCTTCATAGCTTAGAACAATCTTGTCCCATATTTCTTTGGTGGTTTTTAGCTGCATAACCTTGACAAATTCTAATTGTGATAGACTCCACAATAATGTATTGATAGCCTTGGCATTTGTTTCATATTGCTTTTTTACCTGCCATATCTGTAGGAATTGCTGATGGAAATGTGTATCCTCCTTCCACGATTTCCCAAACATCTATTCCAAGAGATTGAAGATAGGCTGTGGTTCTTACCTTCCAATAGATGAAGTTTCTCCCATCAAATATTGGTGGTATAATGGATCCCTCTCTTTCATAGGTACTCATGATGATAGATCTTCCTTCAAGTGATCAAGATTCTTCTAAAGGACTTGCTCTGATACCAATTGTTGGAAATAATACTGAGAGGGGTGGGGGGTGGGGGTGGGGGTGAATCAGTATTAGCAAGTCAATAATATTTCATTTCCATATTCTGATTCATATACGCTACTTCAGTTAACGAAACTTGCGTGTATATACAACTGTATAAAAGGCAACTAGCATATACCTGTAAAATTATAATTTAGTTAATTCTTCATAAGTTGATCTTTAATCTGTGCATCAGAACCATATAAACCGTAACCAGGACTAGTAAAAACAGAAAAGATAGTCACACACATGAACACAAGATATAAGGTGGAAACCCAATGTGGGTGAAAACCACCTGCTGCAATCATCTCTATCTTTCTTTTAATAAGAAACTTCTTTTTACAATATTTTGTACTGGTGTAGTCTTATACCAGTACGCAGGTTTCTACCTGTAGAAGGCTACAACCTTCTCTCGTTCTCCAGCTTGTCCTGGAAGGGAGCTACAACCCCCCTAGATCTTGTACTAGCTGATGTACTAGTACATAGGTGTTGACCTACAGAAGGCTACAACCTTCTCCTTTCTTCCAGGGACCGCGTTTCATAAATTTTCACACTGGATCCATCAATAACATCAATCAAATATCAAATATATCTGCATCAACCAATCTACTTTGCACCAACCAAAAACTCAATCAAACAATCACTTCTCTGAATGTTGTAACCAGAATACAATAATAGTAACCGGAACCCAAGCCAGAACCCAGAACACTGCAACAACAATTAGAAGTAGCTGAAGCATATTTTATGAGGTGTATGCTACTTCAATGTGATGAACTTGCATGCATACACACTTGTATCAAGGAAAACATGCATATATGCACTTTTGAAATGCTGAACTAGCGTGTATACCTGCCTTTGCTATAAGGAACCTGCGTACAAATCTGTAAATGATGATTTAACCTTTACAATTATTCAAACATCAGGTATACCCAGATCATCATATTTACAGATTATGACATGCACCAATTATTAAGATAAAATATCAAAACCACACAAAGATACTTCTCTTCAAGCCTTGAGATCTTGACCCATCAATAGAACTTATCCTTCATCAAGCGCTTAGGTTCATCCTTGCTTTAGATCCAGCTGTGCACCATAACCCAATAACCTGTAATATAGATCTTGCTCTTCATTAGATATGCAATTCATAAGTGCCTTTGCCTAATGATCTTCTCCTCGTTTTATAGTCCTAGGCCTTACTCAATACCATGGTCTAAAACCACTTAGAATCAATACCTTGGTCCAAATACCCGGGGTCAACACTTCGGACAAGATACATTGGACCAATACCATGGGTCACAATACCATGGACCAAAACCAAGTTTTCCAACATGTATGTGCATTTCCTTTCGTGAAAGTGTGTGTGTATGCATACCCGCCTTTTAGTCTGAGAACCCGCGTGTACACGCGGCTTGGTCAATGGGAACCTGCATATAACTTCCTTTCTTCATTTTGCGAGCTTGAATTGTGATCTGTCATCTGTGAGAGTTGCCATCAAGGACAACACCTGTGTCATAGTGCCAAATCTGTGTCATAATGCCAACAGACTTGACTTTTTTGCAAATTACATTGCCCCATATTCATTGTCATTGAGGTCTTCAAAGAAGTATTTCTGGAAGTTCATATGGTAGTTTCCACATGTATCAAGCAACCGTGCATCTTTCCAATAATAAAATGAAGTATGAAGCAAATTTTCAATTATTGTAATGTTGCGATGGGAAAAAATGTAATGAACATATTTAGGTGCTTTAACTTTCACCAAATATGGTGTTTTACCTTTCTCTTCTTTGTGTTCCTTCTCGATTCTTTCCCTAGGGATTTTTCATGTGGATGCATCATGTCCATTTGTATCTCAATGAATGTAGTGGAGACTAGACCTTTCTCCTTGAAAATGTTTATCCCCCTTTTCTATATGATTCTTCCTTTCATGTCCTCTTCTTCCACATCTTCCTTTAGGATAATCTCATGATTGGTTCTTGTGTTTTTGTGCAAGGCACATTACTTCTTTAAGGGTTTAACAAACCTGTATTTCTACCCATATTTTTGTATATGTTATCACAACCACGAAAGCCAGTCTAGAAGTCATGGCTAGTTGGGACATATCCTACAAATAATTCAAGTATTAAAATATTCTCATGAAAATAAAAACAAATGGAATTACTCCCGAAATGGAGGGAACCAATGATCAAAGTTTGATGGAGAGTGTAGAAGTGGAGGACAACGCTCTCACACTTGAAAATGGACAAGATGGCATAACAAGCCAAACCACTGCTTGATAGATGGAAAGATATGTGATTAGATAAAGGATGTTGATAGTCTTCTCATGAAATGGAAGGGAGAGATATGCATTCAATGAGGCATAGAAAGAACTGTAAGGAAAATATAGCAATAAAGGGAAAAAATGAAGAGAGATAAATAAATGGAAGGAAACAATACGAGAACATGGCTAGAGAGAGATAATTGGGTAACAAGTTACAAGTGAATAAGTGCATGTAATGCATGGAGTAATGCTAGAGTTGTGAATGAGGCTCGTGCTCTCAAAGTTGGGTGTTATTCCCTATATTGATATTTTTTAGGCCATTGGATTTGTAGGAATTTATAGGGTAAGTTCCTCAGACATAACACCAAAGGACACCGCTCACAAATAGATCACAGATCAATTCACCAATATTGTTGATGTGGTTAAAACCCTCAAAGAGGGAAAAATTCCATGGCATAAGCCAACGTGGCCACATCGGGTAATTTATTAATAAATGAATGAAAATTTACATAAGCTTCTCTCATGAACAGTTACCCTACAAATGACCCTTGGTGCTCTTTAAATAGAGATCATGGACCAATTAGGTGTTAAGCCACATATCAAGTGTTGGTAATATCGAGGAGAGAATGAACCATCGGATCACTACATATGATGACCGTCAGATTGTAAGTTACAAAAGTACATAGTAAAGAAACATACTTTACCTAACTCTACACTAGACCAAGTTATACTTAACTATTTCCTATGTGTCGGAATATCCTAACATCCCCCCTTAAGAACAACTTGGGATAGGATTGAAGGATGTACAAATATGACACTATAGGAGAAGGAAGGAGGCACTAGAGCCTATCCCCCCTTAGTGACAACTTCCTAAACTCCAACCATAAATCGAAGTTTAATAAACTTCACCTCTGTGAGAGCCTTTGTAAAGATGTCTACAACTTGATCATCTGTTGAACAATATTGCACTTCAAGGACATGGTCGTGAATGAGCTTTTTGATGAAGTGCATGTGTAGTTCAATGTGTTTGCTGGGCTGATGTTGGACTGGATCTTTGCATAGTTGAATGACACTTTGATTATCACACCAAAGTGTAGTCGGATGCTGCTGTTGAAAGCCAAACTCTGACAGGATCTAACGAAGCCACAAGGCTTCCTTACTAGCTTCTACGGCACCATGATACTCTGCTTCTGCTGAAGAAAGAGAAATGGCAGTTTGTTTCTTGTAAGACCATGTAATAGGTCTTGAACCAAGAGTGAACACATAACCTGCAGTACACTTTCGATCATCAGGGTCATCGGCCTAATCAGAATCAGTGAAACCAGCCAATAGAGGAGATGCTTCTACACTACAATGAATCCCAAACTGAACTATACCTTGAACATAACGAAGTATTCTTTTAGCTACTTTCCAATGACTTTCATGTGGGTTTTGCATAAACCGAGCAATAAGGCCAACAACAAAGGAATGGTCAGGATGAGTATGGGTCAGATACAAAATTTTTCCTACAAGTTGATGGTATAAGGTAGCATCAACTTCAGGGGAAGTAAAAGTGATTGAAAGTTTGGCTCCAGACTCAAAGAGAGAAGAGGATGGCTTACAGTCTTCCATGTGAAAATGGTGTAGAAGATCACAAGAATACTTGGACTGGGAAAGGGAAATACCTTCCTTGGATTGCAAGACTTGAAGACCAAGAAAATAATGCAAGTCTCCTAAGTTTGTCATTTCAAACTTCTTTTTAAGGCTAGGCTTCACATGGTTTATAAGGTTGGGATCACTACCAGTAAGGGTAAGATCATCAACATAAAGAACAAGAATGATAAGAGAATTGCCCACTTGCTTGGTGTAGATAGTATTGTCAAAATGACACCTAGAAAAGCTAGTTTCTAAAAGAAAGCTATCCATTTTGGCATACCAAGCCCAAGGAGCTTGCTTGAGACCATAAAGGGATTTCTTAAGCCGACATACAAGGCTGGAGTTTGTTTGTATAAAGCCAATAGGTTGTTCCATATAGATTTCTTCATGAAAGTCCCCATGCAAGAAGGCAGATTTAACATCCATCTAATGGACTTCCCATTTGAAAGAGGCAGCAAGGGAAAGAACAAGGCAGATAGAGTTCATTTTGGCAATAGGGAAGAAGGTTTCAGTATAGTCAATGCATTCAACTTGTGAAGAACCCTTATCAACAAGACGAAATTTATGTTTATCATCTTTTCCATCTGGTCCATACTTGGTTCTGTAAACCCATTTGCATCTAACAAGTTTTCGTCCCTTTGGTAGAGGAACAAGATCCCATGTGTCAGAATATCCTAACAGGATTGTGTATGCACAAGCCTGAATGGTCAACGAGATTATTAGTCAATGAATGAATCATTGTGGTGCTATCTATATAGTTGTTAACCACTTAGACAGGGAAATTTGAGTCACTCTGATGTCTGATAGAGAGTTGTCAACCACCTTAATAATTGACTGTAGACTCCTATGGTGATTGAAATGAAAAGAAAACTAAGAGATCACTTGGAAAATTGATTCAACCTCCTAGACTGTGTAATGCCCCATTCCATACCTTGGGTGAAGCCTTGGGATTAAAATTAGAGGAGTAATCCAGTCACTATGGTGTTTACCTGCTAGAGGGCAATTAAGAACCATGGATAATGGACTCCATCTCTTGAGTGGCTTACAATTTTTCATTGTGAATTTTTCGTAAGTAGCCATCCCCACATACTTTTGATATGGCTTGGGGGCGTTTTGCATTAAGAAAGTTGCAGTGTAGTTGAGCTATGGTTGGGTGGAGAGTTGAAGTCCCTCCTTTAGTTGTCAACTATCTTTACATACTCTATTTAAGTCAAATGCATTGATTTATTAAGTTATGAATGATGATGTTCTATGAGATGCATATGTCTACATGAGATCTTGAATATTGCTAAATGATAATGAATGCTCAAAAAATGAAGATCATTTTTATGCTCATGATTGATGTGTAATATTGTATGTTATGGATTTAATGAATGTTTGAGTTGTGATTTCTAATAACTTGTTCATGGTTGATATGATAGATTATGTGTTTATTCTCATTCACTTGACTACTATGACTAAGAAATCTAATAGTACAATTGTTCATAGGGATTATGTTTTTCATTAGAAGGGATGCATCTCTTCTTGCATTGATATAAAATCTTGTATGCTAGCTCTCGTTGATTAATAGGTACATGCTTCTGAATGAATTTAACTAGGATATAAGATTGTAGGGTTGGATTAATGAAGGATAATCTCCAAGTGTGGTTTTGTTGAAAATCTATGAAGTCTGGTGTTGGGGCTCCGCCCCTTCTTCTTTTCCGAATTAAATAATGGGTGTCATGGGCACAATATTCTTGTAGTGAATATCAAGAAAAAATTCAGGTCAACACTTTGGTCCTTGTGCCTTAGAAATGAGGAAATTTTGTATTTAGGCCATTTCCTTTTGACGTGGAAAAATTCCCATCTTCTCTTTTGCTTCATATGTTGTTGTAGTCCGAGAATTTTGGGATTTTGATATTGGCAAGGGCCAACACCTTTTTGAAGTCTTAGATTAATCTAGGTATTCATTTCCCTCAAGCAAATTTATATTTGAGAATTTTTGAATCATAGGTTGGAAAGGACCAACACTTGTTTGTGAAGGCCCAGATTACTAGAGGGATAATTTCTCTCGAGATGAATTGTATCCTTGGATCCTGCAATCTAGGGATGGAAAGGGGTGCACACCTTTTAAAATTTTAAATAAAACTAGAGGTGAATCTCAATCTTAGTGCTAGAGGGTTAGCCCACTAGTATAAATATTTTGCAATGAAACCTTTCCATAAGTTTTTTAAAATTTTGAGGATCTAAGCGAGGGAAGTGAACACAAAAATTTGTAGCCTCGTATCTAGTTAAGGCTAGATACACTTATGATGTAATGGAGGTTTTCATGGACCCCGAATGGTGCTTGAGTGGAAGTACCATGGAAGCCAAGTAGGGGACACATGGATGTCATGTAAGAGTCTATTGGTGATGTGGTTTGGTGACATGGCATGGTGACATAGCTAGGTGATATGGTGATGACATGACGATGATGTGGAAATTGATGACTCTAGTGGTTTCCCACCACACTTAAATTAGGTTAGAACCCCATTTCAAATGAGGTTAAATAACTTTGATTGGCCCATCCACATGAAGAGTGATACCTCCTTTTCCCTCATGGATTTTGTGCTAAACTTTGGGTAGTTTAACTAGGTGAAATATCTACATAGACGAGATTGATGGTCTAGATTGATTGAGCAGGGGCCATCATTGGATGATACTTAATGAGTAGGGGGAATAATTTGGATTCGATCCTATCCTCCAAACTTAGATTGATGGGTAACATTAATTTCAAAGTCTCCCCTTCCCAAAGTCAAAACCATCATTGGCGATGGTGAATGTTACTAGTTGTTTGAAGTAGGTTGAAACAAAGCATGTGCGTGTGAAAAGGATGAGAGTGGGATTGAGGCGAAATCATGGTTATGGAACCATGACATAAAGATATCATGCCTCAAGGAGATTCACATGAGCCAATCCACTGGAGGGACCCAATGGTTTTGGGTTGATATTAGTCCTTGGCCATCACCCCCAAGGTGGTCGCACATGAGTAGGTAAGGAAACCTATGATGTCAAGAGGTCTTGAGATGATGCGGAATAATAGGTTCCACCTCAAACATGCGATGCAAAGGATGGTACTGTGCGTTTGGTGCCATGGAAACCTAAAACTCATCCATGGATGGTGAGGTGGTGCCACATGCATAGAGCGTAGGCCATGTGGGTACCACATGGAATCCTTGTGATGACATGGCCTCCATTAATAGGCCAAATATTTTAACTGTCATAAAATTTTGATCCTAATCTCATATTGAGGAAAATTTTATATTGTCAAAAAGTTCTCGACGAGTTATTTGTAATGGTAATGTCATAATTAAATTTTGCAAAATTGCAAAAATGAATATTTTCCTAACCCCATGTTCATAAAAAACCTTGGGAATAAGATCAAATAGTCAACACCTTCCTCATCCAAAGAATATTTAAAAGGGTGGAAGGGAGGTCATTACATAGTGGTATTAGAGAAAATTTTCAATAATAAACCTGAAGAGGCTTACTCACAAATGATGCAATTTAATATGACAGTTTGATGATTGTATATGTTGAATTTCAATTTATATTTGATATGGTTAATAACCTTGACAGAATGTTGACATGCATTTTTTTATTTAATTTTCTTTTTTGTGAATAACTTTCGATCAACATGCTTAGTGTTGGCTCCTCAATCGGGGTGCGTGCCAGTTCACCGTCCAACTTGGGACTCTCATTGACGATGATTAGATGGGAAATCATCCAGAAGGGTGGTTCAGGTAGGTGGAGGGTATGTGGGAACAAGTTGATGTGATTGGAGGAGTGGGAGAAATTAAGGAGTGAATTAATTGTCGCTGAGCGTTAAACCTCTAGGTGGTGAATGAATGCATCCCATTTCATGCAGTTTTGTTGTGGTATATCATGGTCTCGGGAGTTGTGAGGAGGAATTTGGTACCCTTCTAGTGGCAAGCTTGGTAGGTAGGCTTCGTCTCTAGGAGGACATCAACGTTGGCTTCATGGCATTGATAACATGGTATGTCTTGTTTCTTCTCATTCCTCCTAGCCTGCGACAAACTGTCATTGTGAATGTTTCCTATAAGATACTCATACCCTCCTATAATTGGGTTATCGTGTGACCTGATAGTGTTTGTTTGTCTGACGAGCATGTTTGTGTGGCTAAATTTAATCTTTAATTTGTTGTTTCTAATCTAGTGTCTATTTTCTATCGTATCTTACTGCTCTGAATGGGAATGTATGGCATAGTTTGGGCTCCTTGTCTGTTCAGGAAGGATTACAAGCCTAGTTGGAATGGTTGTTTACTATATTTGGCTAAAATAGCTTTTGAATACCCTCTGCATGTTGTTTTTTTTGGTTTTACATTGTGTTGGTGTGTTTTCATATGGGAAGTGGCTCAAGGAGACTGTGGGTAGCTCCTTCCTCTAGTGGAGATAGACCCTCTATTTCCTATTGGTTTCATGCGATGTCTGAGCACAAGGTGCTGGTAATTGGAGGAAAATGCATATGGTTGTTGGCTGTACCAACCTATTATGCTTTCACATGGTTCTGGTCTAATGTTATTTGCTTCCTGCTCTTGTCATATGTAAATGTACTAGGATCTATTAACTTCGAAAACCACTCAGCCTACAAACTGTGGGTCTCCGTTCACTCATAGTTTTCGTTGGTTTGGGTTGATGAGTATATTGGAGTAAAGTGGAGGTTGACTAAAATGGCTCGACCATCTTTGGGAGTAGGTCTGTTAGGCACTGTGGGTCGGGGGCGAAGTTGAAATAATGGTTCTTGGGGGGGAATAGGAGCCTCCTCTCATAGTTGCTAAGGCGGAGTGGACAAAAATCAAATGCTTGGCATATCAATGCCACGTCTCAATCATATACCACAGACACTCCTCAGTAGGTGAGGTAGATGATTGCAGGTTGGGAGGCCGACCTCAATCAACAAGATGAGCAGGAGATATAGATGGAGGAATGATGTTTGCTGGTTCTCGATCCAGGTCACATTGGTTGCAAGCTCACTCAGTATAAGAAGACAACCTATCTTTATTGGATGATGAAGAGAATAATATTTAAAGCTATTATGAACACTATTGGTTCCATTAAATCTAATATTGGGTTTCAGGAAATTCAGAAAAAATTCCAACTTGTTCATTTCCAAATTCAGTAGCAAAATGTCTGTCTTGGTCATATTGAGAAGCACAATTCATTTCTTCCTCAATCAGAATTACCAGGTTCCAGTGCTAAGGAACCATCCTTGATGGAGTCCTTAGATGACTAGTATCTAGTAGTTTCATTTTTGTTAATTTTTGATGATGTATATGTCGATTAGTAGTACTTATGTTAGCATGTTTAGGGTGAACTGGTTTATAGACATTCATGCCTATAAGGTTGAGTATGAAAGACTTAAGAACCTTAGATTTTGGATGTCTTATAATGCGTTCCGATGGCCAACAAACTTGGTTTTCCAATGGGCAGGTTGAGGCCACATAATGTCTTTTCACTATCTTTTATGGTTGTAACCTACTTTTGAAAATGAATTAATGAAAGGTCCTACTAAGTTTACAAAACAAAACATGGTTAGTGTTGGAATACTAAGGTGATAAATTACTATGCTCATGCAAAAGTTCACTAACAACTTGTTAATGGCCAAAAATGACCTCAACAACATGTAAGGGAGACCACCTGATTAGAGCCACAAATAAGCTCTTATATGTTTGATTTAGTGGTTTCGACTAGTTCAATTGGTTCCAGTAACCCCTTCTCTTTGCTTCCTAACTTGTGGCATTTCTATTATTTTCAAAACAAGGAGAAATACACTGGAATTACCCTCTTGCTACTAGCTTGCAAGAAAGCAACCCTTAAGTTGACTTGAGGGCGCAGTCAAGCCACACAAAAATTTTCCCCTTTGTAAGAGGACTATTAGAAATGCAGTGATTAATCTAAATGAAAACTAACTCTAAAATGAAAACAAAAGGAAAGAAATCCTAAGCCTATGTCGATTAGGAATATGTAGATCTAACACAACCAAGAGCAAGGTAATTAAATGGATTTGGGATTTAACATGTTTATTTTATAATGAACATATAGCTAATGAAATACTTCTAATGGCTAATATTGTGATTTCAAAACATCCTTGGTTCAAAGACTTTTAAGATTGAGTGATTAACCATTAACACAAGAAAATAGTTCACTTACTATTAATGATTATTAAAAAAAATATCGATGGAATATTTTGAGTAAATACTTATTTAGAAGTCGGGTTTAAGCACTTGAGAAAACAAGAAAATCAGTAAAAAATTCATGAAACTAATGAATTAGATAGCTAATCCAAAAGACAAACATTCATATTAACAATAGTGCAGAACATGAAGTAATTTTCACAAATCTGATATAAAAAATATGAAATTTTCCTTAAAAATAAAAGTGTTCAAATAAAAATTAGTAAACTTGGATGCCTTCGGTCTTTATCTCCAACAATCATTTCAAAATGACCATCTATGATAGCAGGGGGAAGAATTACAAAAGTACAAGCTCTGCCTCACTAACATAGATTTAATTCTAAAGGAAAACCCCCAATATCCTCAAATATGAGTATTTCCTCTTCACCAATAGCTATAAAACCCCTTACATAATTTCTTAAGAGCATTAAAATTGTAAAGAAGAGAAACCCCTTCATCATTCTCAAGATTGATATTTATAATTTACATAAATCTCCAAAAATGGAGAGTTGTTGGAAGTGGGTTTAGATATCTCTATTTCGGAGCTACAAACCGTCTTCTTATCCTTTGTTGGTGTGACAGTATTGTTCCAATATCTCTTAGCTCCATCCTCTTCAACATATCTCCTACAAAACTAATCAAAATTATAATAAAAATGAATTAGTTTTGCACATAAAAAAATGCCCAAAATTGGGAAAACAAACTCTCCAACGAAATCTTAATTAATTAAATAAAATAAATGAAAATTGTGCCTCCCATTAATCTCTGTGATTTTTTCTTTGGATGAAGAAGACTCTCTTCGAATGAATTTGCAGCAGCAAAACTCTCTTCCAACGAAAATTGAAAAAACAAAATTCAAAGAATTACTTTTGGTTGCAAATTCGTAGCCTCAACTTCTTCTAATTGTTTGGAATATTAAATGTGTAGATCTAGTTTCTTTAATGCTCCCGTATTTTTCTCCTCGATTCTATCTTTCCAATGAGCCATATCAAGCCTCATTTGGATAAGTAAAACTCAAGATATCCCTCTCTAACGTCAAGGTATCAAAATTGCCATAATTAAGAAAAATGCATGCCCGGGGAAAATTTGTGCATTTTTATAAATTATTAATAACATTTTAATTTAAAAATTATTTACATATATTAAATTAAATAAACTTATTATTTTTATGTGCAAATAAATTTAATTAAAAACTATATATAAATTAATAAAATTTAAATTAATTGAATACGAATTATTAAATAAATTACCAAATTTAATAAAAAAATTAAATTATTAAAAAATATAATTAAAAAACATATTCTAATTAAAATATTAAACAAAAAATTAAATAGTGGCTTTTTGGGTTCGTTTATGAACCCATAAAAATATGAATTGTCTTTAGTGCGACTTTTTGGAAGCTTTTCCGGTGGATTTTTCTAGTCTAATTTCTCTAAAATCTGGTAGGAATTCATTGAAATCACAAGATTGATGGGTAACCCTACACAATAGAAATTCCCTAGGGGTTTTTCAAGGTGTTGAATCCATATATACAGTCAAAAAACTAGTTTAAATAACACAAATCAAGATTTCACTTTAAATTTTTTCTCCAGATTCTGGTAGTAGAAACTCCAAAAAGTCGCACTGAAGACAACTCCATAAAAATATATGAAGAGGGGGAATGAAGTAATAAGGGAGAAGGGTGTGGAAGGATAAGGAGATACGAGGATCCTACAGAAATATGGAGAGAGGTCTGGGGATGGAATGGAGTAGGAAGTCGGGAAAGGAAGAGGCCTGAGGAGGAGGGATAAGGTGAGTTGGGTTGGATTCCCAGAGGGTTGGAGATTCTAGGAGAAATTATTAAAAAGATTCGGGGTAATGGAGGAGATGGAGTCAGGATTTATGTGGAATGGGTCTTTCTCTTTTTATATTATATTATATAAAAAACTTACGGCCACTTCTTATAATGTGTTTTTTAATGAAAATTATAGTGATTTTTTTTTAATGGTTATCGAGATCTTGGATTCCCCTAATGTTTTGAAATTAGAATTAAAATGATCTTCCATCGATATCTGGGATTTTTAAAATAAAAATATATTTATTATTTATTTATTTTTTCATTGTTTTTTAAAATATTATTTAATTTATTATATTTACAATATTATTACACGTTCTTGAACCTAAGGTTTTATAGCTTAGGTAAATTAAATTATGAAATAAAAATTAATTATTTACAAAATAATAAAATACAATACAATTAGCCTAATTAACCTAGATTAGAGGAATTATTTAACCTAATTAATTAATTAAATAATATACAAAATCTAATAAAATACATTTGTATATTTTAAGCCTATGAAGTGAAAATTAATCGAACTTTGAATAGGCATCATTTGCAAACCGTAAATCTAAACTCATCAAAATCAAAGTCGTTTGGAAGCTGGCAAGAAACTGCACTCAACAAAGCAATCAAAATGAGAATCCGAAGAAAAAAATCTTGCAAAAATGTCATGCACTTAACCAAAAGAAAGAATTAAAGGGTGATGTGACCAGAATTTACACAGAGGGTCCCCATTGTTATTATGAATGTGACAAATTAAAAATGGAGGGGTTTTGATTTTCAAACAACACAACTGTGTGTGTATGATAACACATAAGAGGGCACAAATTCCAGTAAGAAATATAGGAATAGAAGCCACAATGGTGTAATAAAACACAGATAGATCCCATAATAATTAGGAAGTGGGCTTAGTTGGGAAGAGCGTAGACGAAACCTTCCTTGATTGGATGGATGATCTTGGGAGATTTAGAGATGAATTGAGAGGTTGGAAGGAAGACAATGAAAAGATCATTAAAGCACAATAAAGGCAAACAAAAGAGAATGAAATGATTTTACAAAAATTTTAATCTTTTCAAAGGAAAAATAAACATGAGCTTGATGCCAATTATCTAGGTAGGAACAAACCCAAGCAAAGTGCACTGGAGATCTAGAAATTAGGATTGGAAATAAATATGGAAGAAGGTAGGAACTCAAAGAAAATGCAGAAGATCTCAATACCAGAAGAATCCCATAAAGAAAAGGAGAAGTGAGATGATCTCACTACCTAAACGATTCAAGAAATAAAATCCCCCTATATTTGATGGAGAAATGAAGAAGGATAAACAGGCAAAATCCCGACTATTTGGAATGAAGAAACACTTTAGAGACCATAAATAATTTAAAAACATAAAATCCCAAGTGGTTTTTTTTAGCTTGAAGGAAAAGTTTGATATATGGTGGGAATATTTTAGAAATGTTAAGGGCATTAGAGAAAAAGAAATACCATGGAGAAAATTTGAAAAAAAATGCTATAAGAAGTACTTTTCTAAGAGATATTATGATAACAAAATTAAGGAGTTCCATGAACATAAATTAGGGTAGCATACCTTGGATTCGTATACCAATAGATTTTTGGAGCTATTGAGGTATGTGTCATATATATCAAGGACAAGAAGGTGAAAATCTAGATATACCTCAATGAGTTAATATAATCCTATCAAGATATGATTGAGTTTGATGATCCAAGGAAATTGGAGGATACCATCCAAAATTTTATGTATTCTTATGATCAATCTAAACATAGGGATCAATTTCTATCAATTTGGAAGAATAAATATAGAAGTAGTTTTAAATAAAAAGGACCAAATTCCTCAGAACACAAGAAAAGAGGGAAAATGGTTAAGTTCACCACCCCTTCCAAGAGTGAATTCCAACAAAATTTCATTACTACCGGTAGAGACCACCCTACAAAATTAATGAGAGAAGAGATTGAGGATCCGAAGAGAAGGTCATTACAATGTTAGGGAAGTGGAGAGAACCACAAGAAAAGATATTATCATCTCCAACAACAAAATAATGAGAAGTTGTATAATGTCCAAGAGGTAATGACATTAAGCGATGTAGCTCATAGCGTACCTTGGATTTATGCAGCATTGAACAACAAAAGAAATTATCATCAAGCCTTGGTGGTTAAGATGGAAGTATGGTAACAAACCAACCTATTTCAATTTTAATGCATCCATGTTCTAATTTGAGTTATATTAGCCCAAGGGTTCTTGAGATGTTCAACTTGCAAAGAAATACCCATGAAAATTTGTGGTCGGTTCAACTAACCATGAGAACCAAAATGTGGGTAATAGAGTTAGTGGAACCATGCCTCCTCAAGTTAGGTGGCATGCCCACAACAACTAGCTTCAATATATTGTTATTGGGATCATATGATGGTTTAATTGGCATAAAATGACTAGCAACCCATAGAACCAAGGTGGATTACAATAAGAAATCACTAGAGTGCTTTAGTGATGAAGGTGAGTAAAGACATTGGAAGGAATGATATAGTTGATCTCGATCAGAAAAATTCCATCCTTAGAAGTAAAGAATGTAGTCGAAATGGGTGTTCCCTATTTGTAATCCAAGTAAATGGAGTGAAAGGAAACAACAAAATCATAATTGAAGAGTACCCTCTCTTCAAGTAGTTCAATGATGTGTTTCTAGAGGAAATACTAGGATTTCCACCCAAGAGGGAAATTTACTTCTCCATTGAATTGATTCTTGGTGCAGTTCCAGTCTCAAAACATACATATCCTTTTACACACCAAAATTGGTAGAACTAATATTGTAGATGAAAGAGACGATAGATGAGGGGTACATCAAAACTATTGTGTCACCCTAGGGAACCCCAATGCTATTTGTAAGAAGAATAATGGAACACTATGCTTATGCATTGATTACCGATATCTCAACAAGGCTATAGTGAAAAAAGTGTATCCACTTCCCAGAATTGATGATCTATTCAATCAGTTGAGAGGGGTTGTAGTGTTCTCTAAAATAGATTTGAGATCTAATCATCATCAAGTTTGAATTAAAGACAAATACATCCATAAGAAATCGTTTAGAATGAGATATAGACCCTACAAGCTTGTGGCGGTTCCATTTGGGCTCACAAATGCACCATCCACATTTATGTGCCTAATGAACAATGTCCTAGACCCCTGTTTCAATACGTTTGTATTGGTTTTTTAAGATGATATTTTGATTTACTATAAAACTAGAGAAGAACATCTAAAGGCATTGTTGTAGTTGTTCAGGGAATACAAGCTATATGCCATGCTCAACAAATGTGACTTCTTCCAATCAAAAGTCCAATATTTGGGACATGTCATTTCAAGAGAAGGAGTGGTTGTGGATCTTGAAAAGATTAAGGCCATAATAGAGTGGCCCACTCCCCAAAATGTCATGAAGGTTAGATCCTTTATGGGATTTGTGGGATATTACTGATGATCCATTCAATATTTTTCCAATATTAGGCATCCAATCATAGCCCTTTAGAGGAAGTGAGTCAAGTTTCAATGGACATCATAATACATGGCAAGTTTTGAATAACTCAATAAATTTTTCACATGTGCACCTATTTTTAGAATATTGACCAAGAGAATGATTTCTTAGTTTGCAAAGATGATTACAAGGAAGGATTAGGTGGAGTATTGATGCAAGAAGGGCATGTGATTCGTTATGAGTCAAGGAAATTAAATGAGAATGAGAAGAACTATGTCACTCATGACTTAGAGCTGGCAATAATTGTTCATTCCCTAAAGATGTGGAGACGTTACTTTATTGGAAGAAGATTTATATTTATGGTAGATCATGGTGGTTGAGATATTTGTTTGATCAACCCAAGCTGAAAGCTAGAAAATATAGATGGTTGGATTTAATTAATGAATTTTATTTTGAAATAAAACATATTAAGGTAAAGGAAAATCTGGTATTAGATGCACTCAGTAGAAGTCCACAAATAATTCATTTGGAAACTATAAGCACTTCTAGTTTTACCCAAGGAAAGGATTAATGAGGAATTAACACATGACGAGCATTTTGAGCATGCAAAGAAATGATTATAGCAAGAACCATAGAGATCAATGAGAAAAATATACAAGCTCATTGATGATGGTATTTTGTTGTTCTGAAGAGAGGTGGTATAGGCCTAGTGTGAATGATTTGAATAAGATCATAATGGATGAGTTTCATAAAAACCTTACTCAAGTCATCCTAGCTATCATAAAATTATAATAGCCATAAATAAATCATATTATTGGTTGAGGATGAAGAAGGAATTTGTTGAGTGCATTTCCAGGTGCCTGGAATCCCAACAAATCAAAGTAAAATGCAAGAACCTAGCAATACTACTATAACCTATCCCAATTCCTACGTGGAAATGGGAAGTCATATATATGGACTTCATTATAGGATTACCAAATACAACCAAACAACATGATGCCATCATCGTTGTAGAGGAAAAGTTGAGTAAGGAAGGTTATATTATAATGGTTAAGTCCACCCACAAGGCCATCAATATAGCTCAAATTTTCATGAAGGAAATATTTAGATTGCATGGCATACCTAAGAAAATCATCTCATATTGGGATGCCAAGTTCACTTCCAATTTTTGGAAGGCATTTTTTGTTGGATTTGAAACACAATTAGATTTTATTATAACATATCAAGCTCAAATAGATGGTCAAACAAAAAGGATAAATTGAATTTTAGAGGACATGTTGAGGATGTATGTCATGCATCAGCGAAAGAAGTGGCAATAATTCCTACCATTAGTAGATTTTCCATGCAACAATGGGTATCAAAAGCCATTGAAGATGAGTCCTTTTGAGGCATCGTATGGCCAAAAATGTAACACTCATATTAGCTAGGATGGACAAGTGAACAGAGTGGTTCTTGGATCTACCATATTGAAATAAATGGAGCAGGAAATAATATGTATTAGGTAGAAATTGAAAGTAGGATAGGATAGGAAAAATAGCTATGCATATTAGAACAAAATGCCCATAGAATTCCTAGTGGGAGAGAATATATATATCTATCTATCTATCTATATATATATATATATATATATATATATATATGAATATATGATTATACTAAGGAAAAGTTCACTAAAAGTGGGGTCTTGTGCTAAATTAGCACCTAAATTGTTTGGACCATTTCAAATTTTGGAAAGAGTAGGAACAATAGCTTACAAACTAACCTTACCACCAATAGTAAAAGAACATGATGTATTTCACATTTCTTTGCTTAAAAGGTATGTACATGAAACTAATCATGTAATTGGTTGGTTTGTCATACAAGTGGAATTAGAGGGGGAATTCCAACTAGAACCATTGTACATCATGGACACAAGATAGATCATATTCTAGAATCAAGTAATATAGCAAGCAAAGGTGTAGTGGAAGCATTTTGGATTGGAAGATGAAGCAACCTATATATATGCTGAAAAAATGAGGGTACTATACCCATTTTTTATTTTTGATTAATGTGTAAATAGATGTAAGAGTTGTGATTATAAAGCTCACTTTTTTTTTTTTATTTCTAGTTACATAACATTGAGGATGATATTCCTTTAAGGGGATGTAGTTTGTAACATAACCACCTTTTTACTCCTATTTCTGCATATGTGATCAAAACCATGAAAGCAAACTTGGAAGCCACAATTGGTTGGGAAAAATACTATAAAAAATTCAAGTATCAAATTACTTTCTTGAAAATAATAAAAGAATCAAATTTTAGTGTAGAGATAGGGAGACATGGATCAAATTCTAAGGGAGATCATAGAAGTGGGGGAGTAGAGAAGCGGAGGACAATTCCATCACCTTCAAATATAGAATAGGTGGCACAACTAAGAAAACTACCACCTAACAAATGGCAAGAGATATAATTCGATAGGGGGGATAATTATAGTCTTCTCACGAAATGGAAGTTAGAACTCTGCATTTTGGCAGGTATAGGAAGAAATGTAAGGAAATAACATTATGGAGGAAAGAAAGTGAAGGGAGAGTAGAAATTGGAAGGTCGTAGAAGGAGAACACGATTGGAGAGAGAGGGTTTCCTTTAACACTAGGAAAGGAGTGCATGGAGCACTGTTAGAGATGTGAATGAGCCCCATGCACTAAAAGGGGGTGTTATTCCCTTTATTAATATTTAGAGGCCACCAAACATTGTGTATCCAAGCCTAATTGGTTAGTGGGAGGCTTAGTGGATGACATAATAATTGTGGTGCTAGTTGTATAGATATTAACTACTTGGACATGGAAATATAAGCCACTTTGGTGCTTGTTGGAGAGTTTTTAAACACCTTGATAATTGATAGCAGACCCATGTGGTGATTTCTATGAAAATATAATTGAGAGATCACTTAGATAGTGGACTAACCTTTGATACTAAGAAATGCCCCATTTGTAACTTGGGTGAATCAATATGATTGAACTTGGAGGATTAACTGATTCACTGTGGTGTTTACTATTAGAGGGAAGTTGAGAAATCTGGACAATGGACTCCATTTCTTGAGTTTCTACCAATAATTTTCTATGAGATTTTCCCAAGTAAGAATCCCATTAGAATTTGGATCTACCTTGGAGGTGGTGAATTGTAAGAAAAATGTAGTGTAGATGGTCCATGGTTCGATGGTGAGTGGAAGTCCCTCCTTCAGTTGCTAGCCATCTTTATACAATTAGATAAGTCAAATTCATTAATATATTGAGTTATGAACTATGATGTTCGATGTGTTGCATATGTCTATATGAGCTCTTGTATATTCCTTAATGTTAATGAATGCCCGAATGATGAAGATCATTGTTATGCTCATGATTTGCATGTTATATTATATGTTATGGATTTATTGAATGTTTGTGTTGTGTTGTCTAATAAAATGTTCATGGTTGATATGATAGATTGTGAATTTATGCTCATTCATTTTAATACTGTGACTTGGAAATGTAGTAGTCTAGTTTTTCAAAGGACTTGTGCTTTTCAATAGAGAGGTTGCATCTCCTCTTGTATTGATATCAGATCTTGTATGTTAGCACTAGTGTATTAGTAGATACATGATTTTGAATGAATTTAACCATCTCGTAAGAGGTTTCAAGGTTGGATTAATTGAGGATAATCTCCTGGTGTGATTTTGTTGAAAATCTATGAATTTTGTTGTTTGGTCTTTGCCCCTTCTTCTTTCTAGAACTACATAATGGGTTTCATGGGCACCATATTCTTGTACTCGATACCAAGTAGAATTTGAGGTTCAAGACTATGATTCGCATGCCTTAGAAACTACGAAATTTTGCATTTGGATCATTGCATTTTCCTTGAAAACTCTCCCCTCTTCCCTATTCCTTTGCACATTGTCAAATATCGAGAATCTAAGGTTGGCAAGGGTTAATGCTTTTGTGAAAGCCCAAATTACTCTAGGGTTGAATTTCCCTCAAGTAGTATTTTATCCAAGAATCTGGGAATCTGCGGTTACCGAGGACCAACACTTTTTTATGAAGGGATGGATTTATCTCAAAATAAATTGTATATTTTGATCGTATGGATACAACTAGAGGTCTTTATCTCAACATTGGAGGGTTTGCAGGATACTTTTGTAGCAAAAAACTTTCCATATGTTATCTATAAGTCTGAGGATATGGTGCTAGAAAGTGATTACATAAATGTTCAGGCCTAGATCTAGTCAAGGTTAGATATACTTGGAGTGTAATGGAGGTTTTTGTGGACCCCACATTTTTATCGTGTGGAAGTGAAATGGGAGAAAAAAAGGGGGCATGTGGATGCCACATAGGAATCTGTTAGTGACATAACTTGGTGACATGGTATGGTGATGTGGCATGGTGACATGGAGATGATGTGGTGATGACGTGGTAGGTGGATCACTCCAATGTTTTTTTCCCATACATAAAGTAGGTTAGAACCCCCATTTCAAATGGGGTGAAATCACTTTTATTGTCCCATCGAAATGGAGAGTGGTATCCATTTTTTAGCCATGGTGTTTGTGTTAAAATTTATGTATATTAACCAAGAAAAATATATGCACAAACGAGATTGAAGGTCAAGATTAATTGAAAGGTCCCCCTCTTTGGTTGATATTTAATGAGCAAGGGGGTGGTGTAGTCAGTATTGGTGCTAACCCACTAGTCTATGATTGATGACCAAGATTCATTGCACAAACCCCCTCCCGAAATTTGAAACCATTTTTTTGGGGGGGGGTCCACATTACTAGTTGTCTGGTTAAGGTAAAAAAAAGCATGTATGTGTGAAAAATAGGACACTAGGACTCGGGCAGAACCTTGCTTATGGAAGCATGCCATCGGGTCATCAAACCTTGGTGGGAGTGTCACCAAAGAAAATCAATTAAGGGAATCAATTGTAGTGGGTTGATATCAATCCTCAACCATTAATCCCAAGGTGTTTGTGTGGGATGAGATAAGGAAACTCCTATTGCCAAGAGTTTCTGAGTTTATGTGGACCAATGAGCTTCACCTTAGACATGCGGTACAAAGGATTGTAGTGTAGGTTTCATGGAATGGTACCCTAAAACCCATCCATAGACGGTGAGATGGTGCCATATGAGTAGGGTGGAGGCCACATGAAATCCTTATGATGACATGGCCTTTGTTAATAGGCCAAATCTTGTAATGGACATAAATTTTGATATTGATCTTGTATTGAGGAAAATTTTATATTGTTGGAAACCATTAGAATATTTGGATGAAATGATAGTGTGAGAGTTAAAATCAATAGACTTGCAAAAATGAAGTTTTTTCTAATGAGATATCCTTAATAGACCTTTTGGCTCAGGTCAAATAGGTAACACCTTCCTTGGCTCGAGAATATTTAAGGGGAGTGGAATGGAGGTTGTTATAAGGGGATTAAGAAGCTATTTTCCTCATCCCAAAAGCTTTCTCTCGTCCTACAAAATTCTCCACAAGAATTTCAAAGGTAATGTCCTTGAGTTAGGCACTAGCTTGTAAGGATTAAAGATAGTGAGAGTATGTAAGATAAAGGACCTTGACAAGCATTGTGAGAGGAATTTCCATTTTAAATCATGTGGCTTCTACATCACACATGATGGCTCTAGTCTCTTAGGTTAGGGCTAAGGGGTCATCATATTTGAAACCAAGATTGAAGAGCATAATAATTATCTGAGCCACTTCCAATTCTAAGTGTGAGTCATATAAATATTTTAACTTCTTCAACACATCATAAGAATTTTTAATTAGAATAATATGAATACTAACATGTTTATGTATTAAAGCAACAATTAAGGCATAAGCCTTGTTTTCCTTTTTCTCCCAAATGGCTAGCTTCTTATCTGATGTGGGCTTGACAAGTGCATTGTCACCTTCTCCTTTATAGATTTTGTTCCATAGGTCATTGAATACGAGAATTTTCCTAATCATTCTAGACCATTATTTGTAGTTCTCCTTGCTAGTGAGTACTACTCTAATAATTGAAATGAGAGAATGCATATTTTTTAACCTAGCACCTATTCTCTGAGCTAAGGCATTAAACACTTTTTCTAAAATAATTTTCACAAACAAATAGACAATGGGATTACCAACCACCCCAAGATATTTGTTGGTAGCCAACCCAAGGAACAAATGGTTTTCAACCTCGAGATAAAACCATCTAATGTAGTGATCGAGATAGTGATGAAGATGAACATTATGATTTTTAGCTATAAATCTAAACTAGTTGAAGGATCTTTTCATGATCGATATAGAATAAAAGAACCACCAATGGTAATAGTAGTAGATATACACCAAGAAAAATTAGATTCTTTTGGTCCAACATGAAAAATAGTAATAGAACAAAGAATGGATATATTTTTACCAAGAGGAAATGCAAAGACTATAGACATAGTGATAATACTCTGATAGGCTACACCACCTAATGTAGTGATATAAAATCACACCACACAACGATCTCCATCAGAAACCAAGCCGAGGAAGAAGATATAGCAATAGCTAACACAAAAACACTAGAAATATATTGGAATCGTCTCAACCTACATAATTCTTATAGAAATAGTAGTGTCTCAACCTAACACTGATAGACCTAACAACATATCAACCTGTGATGTGATAAAAACGTACACAACACTCACAAAAATATATTGGAATAATCTATTCTAAATTTTTTATTTCTTCTTTTGTTAGGGGGACCAGTCCATCCTATAATCAAAGGTGATCATAAACACCATCAATCTATTTCTTAAGTTTATTCAATTCCTTATGCAATGTGAAGCCACGACAAATTAGATAGAGGATCACAACCACATGGTCAACGTGAATGTTTATTGCGAATCAGAGGTTTGTAACCTTGGAAAATCTGCAAGAAAATTGCAAATGAATGTTCACAAGAATTTGTGGGTTGTTTCACTTTGAAACAATGTTAGAGAGATTGATGGACGAGGAGAATAAAATTTCCGCTATGGAAAAGAGAAGGACAATGAAACATATGTTGGTGAGGGAAATGGCCTGGTATAGGTCTGTACCCTAACAAATAGGAATTAATTGCGAAGGAGTTACAAAGAGTAGGAAGAATGCCTAAACATTGATACCTATGGCTCCGATACCATGTTAGGCCATGATGGTAACTCCCAAACTGAAAATTAATTTCATTAGTATAAACAAGATTATGTAACATGAGGAGGTGTGACATTTGGGATTCATATTCGAAGGTTGCTTCCTATTTTAGCTCTTCATTTACCTACGTTTACGTATTTACAATTTTCTCACTTAATCCTTGAGGATTAGTTGTCTAACATAAAATAGGTTCATATTATAATTTAATCATTTTATTATTTAGATAAAAATATATTGTGTTTTTCTAAAAAAAAATGAATAACTTACCAACTTAACAAGAATTGTAAGTTCAAACTGAGAACTCTTACCCTTATAACATATATTTTTATGTCAAAAGCACCATAATCAACCCCTAGATTAAAAAATGGTGCTACTACTAACACCCATAAGGTTAAAATTACAATATTTTTCAAGCACGACCTTAAAATACCACATCATTAATATAAAAAATCTTAAAATCAACATCTTAAAAAAAATGATGCTACTAGGATAGACTTTTCTTAAAATCAACATCTTAAAAAAAATGATGCTACTAGGATAGACTCTTTTTTTTTTTTTTTTGGAAAAATTGAAACTTGTTCAAAACCATATCGTTAACAATTGATATCACTGAAAGAAAAATATTAAAACTAACCACCAAATCAAAAAATAGTTCTAACGATAACACTAAAATTTTCAAAAAATAAAACTTTAAAACTATTTAAATCATGGTATAAATATCATCACAATTGTAAATAAAATCATAAAATTAACTGTGGCATGTACACTCATTTGGTTAGTTTATTACTCTAAGCACAATACAATACATAATGAATATATAGAGATTTACACATGTTAAGATTGATGTATTACTTCCAATTTCGATAGAGATCTACACATGTTAAGATTGATTAGTGCCGAACCATACTCAATTTGGTTTCCCTTAAGACAAACATGGAGCCTTATTCAATTTTTTTAATCAATGATTACCTTAGCTCTCTAGTTTTCACACAAACATAGTACTCTATATTGTTAACAGAGTAGATACGTTAACACTTAAAAAAAAAATAAGGGAAATATTAAAGAATTTTATAATATTTAAGTGGAAAGATGAAAATCTTAATTATGTTGACAGAATGTCTATTTTAAATAGGGATTCAGTTTTTTTTTTTTTTTTTTAATTCTATGATAGGTAAGATTTAATAAAGAAGGTATATTTTTGGTCAGTTTACACATAAAAGAGTCCTATAAACTATAATTATAGCTTAATCAATTTTTTCTAATTATTTTATTTCAATTATTTCAACAATAACATATATGCTATACATAACTATAGTTTTTTATAGAAAAGTAAGATTAAAGAACTTTCATTTGATTATTGGAAGATACAATTTAACATCAATAATATTTTTATTAACATTAATCAACTATTTAATTTATATGGATAAACTAATTTTGATGTATTTGAATGGAAAAGAGAAAACTAAAATAAAAACAAACAATTTTTAGTTTTATAGATATCAGTCTTTTGGATTAATCACATCGTTAGGATTTGGTCGACATTTCGAACCAACTAATGTGGTTCATCCTCAGGACAAGGTGAGAAATCGATCGATCAGAGTGAATAAATATAAGGGATGTATCATTGCCCAGAGTTAGTTGTTTGAAAAATAGTCGTTAATTAGTTGAATTGTTTAATAATTTAGTTGGAAGCTAGTTGTTATATAGTAGTTAAATATTTATTATTTATTAAAATTTTATTATTCTATGTTATCTAGAATAATTAATTGTTTGTTAGGGTTTGACTAATATAATGGTCCAAATATGAGACCATTAGATTTTTTTATTTTTTTTCTAAGTAATATTGATCTATTGATATGGTACAAAAAAGGTTACAGAGAGGCCTGGACTCAGAGTTGTTGATCATCTGTCATCGAAAAAAAATTGAGACTGTTTGTTTTGGACTGCCCCAGCATAGGGGAAACTAGTCCCAGAAGCCTTCAAGACTACCCCCATGACGGGGGAAACCAACCCATTGAACCAGAAAAAACTATAGTCGAGTAGACCTTGGTTTTCCTGAAAAACAAAGAGAGAATGGATTTCTAGAACCAAAAGACAGAGACATATCCACCTGGCAAAGACTCAACCAGAAGGCTGAGACACATCCATAACCACAAAACCACAAAACAGTGAGACACATCCACCTGGAAGCAGGACGCATTTACAAGAGGCCACGTGTTAAGCCGGTGGCTCCTTCGGAGCTGGCTCCTCCTCAATCCGGTAGGAAAATTGATATCAGTCGTCATCCTCTTTAGACACGCCTCGATCCTGAGCTGGTGGAACCTCCTCAGTGCTTCCTGTGTCCATCTGCCTCTCACAAGTGTTGTTCTTCCTGCTGCCTGATGCTTTCGTGACATTATGCTTGTCATCCTCAGCTAAAGAGTCGCCAACTTTAGCCTTGCCATGCAGAGCCTTTCTGCTTTCAACTTGTTGCTTGTTGCCCGTGATGCTGATCCCTCGGCTACCAGGCACCTCCATGCTCTGCTTGTCCCTGTGAATAAACATAGGAGCTTGCATCTTAGACTCTTCCTTGAAGGAAATTGTGGCAGTCACAGTGATAATAGGCCTATTTAAGGAACTACGGAAGCGAAATTGAGTGCTGTGAGGGGAGGGATAAGGAGGAAGTGGGAAAACCGCAAAGCAAACAACATTGTCCCTCCTACCTCTGCCACTTCGGGTGTTCGGGTAGTGATGAGTGGGGTAAATGAGCAGATTTGGCATCTAAGTGGTTGAGTCTGGGGAATCAGAGGCAGAGCTAGTCGAAGCCTGTGAGCGGATAAATCCTCCACGAGTTCCTCTGCGTCTACTGCGCATGTGATGCCTGAGGCGAGCCATAGCAGAATTGTAAGTTATATTGACGCTGAGGCGAGTCACAATAGAGGAGTTGGAGGTATGGCGATGCTGAGGGTGAGCAAGGGAGGTCGGGCCTCAGTTTAAAATACAGTGATTGGAATGAGAAAAATGGAAACCATTACCAAGATCCAGGCAAGGAAGAATCATGCAGCGACTACTTGTTGCAGTGCGAATACACGGTTCAGCGGCTTGCAGAGAGTAGATGCCATGGAGAAGAGGAGGATTAGCAAAACGATCTGTAGGGGCCATGGCTAGGAGGGAGGTTAATTTGTCACAGCTTTCGGGGTCATTAATTATCGCCTGCAATGTGTTATGAATTCGTCTAAGGTGAGCTCTCGAGACGAAGTAGGTAGCCAGATGGCTCTCCATTCCCCCGGTAGTTCATCTTGTCACCTTAATTACCACTGTTGACACCTGCATCCAGGTGAGACCATTAGATTATTCAAGCCCTAACAAACAATTAATTATTATAGATAATATAGAATTTGATATTATTTAATAATTTTTTAATAAATAATAAATATTTAACTACTATATAAAAACTAGTTTCTAACTAAATTATTAAACAATTCAACTAATTAATGGCTATTTTTTGAACTAATTAATGACTATTTTTTCAAACGACTAACTCTGGGCAATGATACATCCCCACTATTTATTCACTCTAATCGATCGATTTCTCAACTTGTCCTGAGGATTAACCACATTAATTGGTTCGAAACGTCGACCAAATCCTAATGATGTGATTAATATGAAAGGTTGATATCTACATTATGGATCACAAAAGTCTTAGATCTAAATTTTTAGTTTTATTTATTTATTTATTCAATTTCAAATTATTCTCATTTTATTTTATAAGATTAAAGTTTTATTAAAATATTAATTTTTTTTTTTTACAAATTTTAAAAATAAAATATGAAATATGAAATTATTTATTTACACACACACACACATATTGAATTTAGGTCAGAGGTTTCATTAATAATTAAAAAAATTCAATCATTTTTAAGATACTATTTATCTCTGGACCACCACTTGAGAGACTAGTCCAGAGATATAAAGTATAGATTGTAATTATTATAAATTAATTAACAGAGAAATGGAACATGCAAAATATTGTGAAATCACAAACATAGAAAAACATAAAAGAAGAGAGACGCATATATATGTGGTTCACCCAATTTGCACTACGTCCATGGAGAAACAACTAGGCCTTCCTTTTATATTATCCAACAAAATTAAGAAACACAACCTACGACAACTCTGTTGTAATTTCCTCCTCGCTCTCACACAATCCACTCCCTCTTTCTCACACAGAATAATTATATACAACCGCAATACAATTCCCTCATATAAACTGAGGGTTTCTTTCTAGGCCAAAAAACCCGAAATTAACATAAATCCTATAGTAAGATATTTCACCTAATGAATAGCCAAAATTGACTATGAAATTACAATATTTTACAAGGAAATTTTTATCAAAATTTTTCTTTGGGGGGCACTTATCGCTGACGGGGGTGGAGTTCATAAAATTGTCGTCAGCCCCCTTGGACCCCCTGATGGTGATCATACGGGCGACATTTCCACCCCGTTAAGAACTAGTGTCCAACACGGCTAAAACGAGACCTCTGAATAAAGAAGATAATCAAGCTCCACACCTAATAGCAATAATCCAAAATCAAAGAGAAAAAACAATGACTAGAAGAGAGCATCTTATTAGCCCATGTGCACATTAATTGGACATAGAAACTATATATATATATATATATATATATATATATATATATATATAATAACTTTTAAGAAAACCATTACAAAATATTGATTA